>VUQR01001887.1:8740-69467 GCA_015108515.1 Hemichromis elongatus | reverse complement strand
TTATTATACCAAACTGGCGATCCCATTCCATAACAATGTAAAGGCATAATGTGTTTGCTGGAGGCCAGGAGAGATAGAAAAAGTGGGGGAGGAGGAGGGAAATGAAGATGAAGTGTCTGATGTATGGCTCGAGAACAAGAGTGGCATTAATGATAAAACACTGCCAATGAATAAGTCGGCCAGTGGACAGCACAGGCCTGTCAGCGTAAGCATAAAAGGTGATGAGTGAGAGCTTTGCACTGTTAAACCTTCATGCTCCAAGATGCACGGTGCTGAAGGCACAAGAGGAAGACGATGAATATATAACGCAGCCATAATTAAGTGCAGGAATGAAAGTGACAGTGCACACTCTGTTTAGCAACACATGAAACAACAAGAAAAAATATTGCATGATTAAAAAAACTATATCCTACTTTAACCAATGAAAGCTGTACTAACAATCCCACTCAATAAAACATAGCGTATTTAATCTGTTTTTTTATTTTACCATTGATGCAAAATAACTGCTATCTTAGAATATCTGTAAGAGAAAATGAAATAAGGATTTTAGTTTACTGATGAGTAATGTACTGAAAACACTTATGCAAAGCTCTCTGTTGTTCCAGAGGGAGCTGATAATTTGAAACGAGCTGGAAATTTTAAAAAAAATCAATCTATGAAGATTCAGAGTGAAGAGCGCATACTAAACCCTTGTAGCCCGCTCATGATCACTGCTTACGCTTAGTTGTTTACATCTACACATTTTTTCTATATGAAGAGAATTTTTTTTTGACATTTCATGTCTGTACCTTCAGACTCAATATATGAGGGATCATACCTATGTTTTAATGGGAGGAAGGGTCCCATTCCCCAAAGAAGCGAAAAAGCAAAGCAAAACGTAAATACAACCAGTATCTTAATAGCTCAAGCCTTATCTACTGAACTGAAGTCATGTCTCTAAAACACGAAAATGTGCAGAAACGTGCCTGTTTATTACCAATGTTTTAAAAATGAACAATTTTTTAGGATATTAGACATGTAACCCTCCCATCTCTGGACAATTGACAGCAAGGTGGCTAAATAATAGCAAAAATAGCTAATTATAAGCTATTAAGATCATGCCAGCTAATGTTAGGCTTGAGTGTCCTAAAAATTACTCTTTCTCTCTGATAAATGATTACATTTTAATATAGCATGAGAGTTTTTTCACTATATGTCTGAGTCTAACTATTAGTACCTCTATGGTTTCACTATGGCTGGCTAACAGGAGCTAACACTGGCTAACAGCTAACAGAGCAGCAAAAACAGACAAAAGCAGCTCCTCAAAAACTCACCTCGGTATCACAGTCATCGATTGACTGATCGACAACACAGATCACATAATACTTTGTACAAAAACTTAAGGCGTTTGGTAACTCTAAATAAAAAGCAGTGTATTTAAAATCATACATTTAAATGGATACAAGACATCAGCCTACTTGTTCCTATTGTTTTATTATAGAGAATTGTCATATGTCAAAAAAAAAAGAATAACCTGAGAAGTCAATCACTACATTTTAAAATAGACTATCAACAATCACTTAAAACAAATATGACTGATTGAAAATAATAATAAAGCTGGAAAACATTTTATAGGTACATTTTAAAGATACATATCTATACAATTTATGAAAGAATTTTGAGTGGCATTATTTTTTAAAAGCCTGAGATAGCTGTTTTACTACAAGTACACTGTATATTTTAATGGTACCTAGCCTATATAATCTATATCTATCTATAAATGCTCTGCTCTGCAAACCTTTCCTGGCTAAATTTAGGCCAACTGAATTGATGCGAGGTGATCTCATGTGCACAGATATTTCTCCAAGCTAACCTTAGAGAGCTACTTATTGTAACATGTATTTATTTCAATACTTATTTAATAACAATATTTATTATTTTAAATCTGAATAAATGGGATTCCATAGTTTTAAGGAATTCCTGTTGTTTAAACATCAACACAAAAATCTAATTAAGACCTAAGTCGTCTTGATGCATGCTCAATCATCCAGGTAAGTAAATCTCCAAAAGTTAATTCTGTTCATCTCGACGTGGCGTTTTCAGTGGGAGAAATGTTTCATTACTCATCCAAGTGACTTCTTTAGTCTCAGCTGACTGCAGGTTTCCCCAACCTTATAAACAGTACATTTGCATAATGACTGAAACCAGCCCACAGAAGGAACAATGGGCTGTGAGGTCAGTTTCTTCTTCATCATTATGCAAATTCTCATGAACATTGATCAACAACCACTTATCAAAGACCTCTGATCAATGGCCATGAGTGCCATTTACAGAGTGTTTGGGAATGGCTGCAATCACGGCATTGTAAGATGGTGAAAGATGTACTCTTAGGCCCCCTCTCCGATTCAGGGATAGTCTTTCCCTTTTCACGCAAATGTCCCCCTTGACTAAGACCTAAGTCACTTTCAAAAATTCAGAAACAGTGTTACACATCACTGACAACACCACCTTTTCTCCCTCCCGCCATCTGTCTTGCCCCAGCAGCACCTGTCCTTCTCGTCATCTTCAGTTCGCATCATCATGTACAAATCATCAGGCTCTGTGCCATTATTTACTTTTGTTTGTTTTTGACAAGGTTTGTGGTCTTGCCACACATGTCACAAACCACGATTTGACTGTTTGTAGAGCTGAAATAGTTATACACAGCCAGTATGCCATACCACAGTCTGTCAAATCATGTCAATCACGTGCCTTTTCTTTGATGTCTGTGTATTGTTTTTCATTTAGATCAATGAAAAAAAATTCCTCCTGCACCCACTAGCTACTGCCAGCATAAATCAGATCTCACACTATAACTATTGGTTTGATTCACATACATCATGTTTCTGTTGAACATGACTATGACACTACTACAGAAGTGTAACTCCAAGTAAAAAATGAAAAACACTGTCCTTACAATTATTTAAATTACTGAGAACTTACTGAGGTTTTTTACTCTTAAAATCAAAAGATGAACTACTAAAAATAAATAATGTGCTTTAGCCACTAATTCTGTGGACCAACATAATATTTCACTGTCATAATTTTTTATTCTGCAGTGCTTTTACCAAGTCTGCAATTTATCAAAACATATTCTCATTTCAGCCAATGGCAATTTTTAATGAGATAAGAAAGATTTTGATGCAGGATAAAGTCCGTGTTTTAAAAAGTTTAGAGTTAACATGTTTTTCTATTAGGTTTTGAATTCAAATGTTCTCGCTGTGTAAAAATAATGATTAAAACATACATGTGTATCAGCTACCTTCAGTTTGATTCAGAACTGAACAGACTGAAGAAGTTCATGGTTTTGTTTATGTGGGTTTACTGTTATTGTTTTTTTCTTTTTTTGTACATGTTGTACCTTTGCTTCTACATTTTAGTACACCACACTTTTTTTTTTTTTTTACTGCGCCTGAGTGTTCACAGTGCTTTCAAATATACTTAGGAAAGAGATGACATTTGATGTAACCGGTGTCTCATATAATTATTATGAGAGCGGCTCTGAGCATGATGAAAGTAGTCTGTGAATCTATTTCTTCCTTTGTCCATCACTTTGTTCCAGACTGAAACGTATCGACTATTATTAGATATTTTGTACCTATATTAGTGGCCATGAGGCTAAATTTTGTTATTTTCTAACCCCCCAAATTCAAATTCTAAGCTTTGATTTACTCAGTTATTACCTCAACATAGTGGTTGCATTGACAAAATGTTTTGCAGGGACATACAAAACTTAAGGCAGAACTGTAATCACCTCCTTATATAGCAGTGAGATCTTTTAACTGATTTATGAGCCTTCAGATTTATCTGTAAACTGCATTTCTAGCCACCCTCAGCTTTATTTTGTATCAGGTTCTAATTAGCAAGCATGAAAAACGAAGCAAAGATGGTAACAGTGATAATTGCTCAGCGTCAGTATGTTCACATTGCCACTGGGGGCATGTTGGCCTGCTAATATTTAGCTGAAAGCACAGCTATCCATTATTAGAGTCTCACAGAGCTACTCGCATGGCTGTAAAGTGTTTTTTGAGCTAGTCGTCTCTTCACCTTGAGATTTAAACCCTAACGTGATTTTTAAAGTGTTTTTATTCATGCAAGAATATCGCTCACCTTCGCACAAAGAAGAAAAAGGAAACACACTGCAGCAGTTACCTTTGCACATAGACACAAAATGTGACTGTTATGAGATTATAAATGTCAGCCACAGAGTGCCTCTGATGATGTCATTGCACTTACTTTTGCTGACTGATGACAGCCCTTTGTTCCCTGAAATACAGACGCAGTTGCTCATAGATCCAGAAGAAGAAGAAACCGCAGGCACAACCAAGACATTTTCCCACAAGAAGCCAAGAAAGATGCACAAACATTTTGGAGCTTAAATTAATTTCTATGTCTGTGTTTTCAGCATTTAATAAAAGTCATGTCAGGGCAGATGTCAGCTGATTCCTCATTGATGTTTTAGACCTTCTGAGTACATCGGGGCCAGTGGTCAGACTTTAAAAGCCTACAGTCTGGTCGGGTGAGGCTTACACAAAAGCGCTTCCTCTCTATTGAAATACACACAATGGCAGAGGCCCTTTTTGAGACTTTTGCTTTGAGGGTAAATTATGCAACTTAATGGATTCATCTCTGGTCCTGTTTGCTGAGATAGAAGGAATGGAAGGAGCACAGCAAAATGTCTCTGAATGTGGAGAATTACAAGTGGGATGAAGGGATGTAAGAATCGGAGTGAACGAGAGGAAGGAAAAGGGGGAGACGAGATATCTCAGAGGTGAAGCTACAGCCACAGGCTTTAAAGCTGTAAATCCGCCTTTCTTGCAGAGATGTGGGTTTTTCATTTTTGTTCTAGCTACCTTCCCATTGCACCTCGCCGATTTTCCCTGATCATACACATAAGCATGGACACTAACACAAATGCTGAATCACACTCCTAACAGTCTTTCTGCTGCCCTATCGATACAATCCAGCAATTTATGTGGAATAGCTTGAAGTAAAACAATGGCAGAAAATATGCTCTCAGGTTCATCACAAGGGAACTATTTAATATCAGTGAAGGTTCATTAAAATGACCTGTGAACAAATACCTTTCATCTTCTACTTCATTCTGTTTTGACTTTACTGAGAACCTTTGGCAACAATGTGTAATCATGGACTTCAACATTCATGGCCAGTTTCATAAACATTTGAAATGTGGAGAAGAATTTCTGAAAGTCTAGAGAGACAAATGTTGAAATCCTTGATTTTCGCTCCTTGTGAAAAACAATAGTAAATCTTCTTTTGACTTAAAAAAATAATCTTAAACGCAAGAGAAGTTTTCTTCCTTTGGGCATGCTACACCTCTCCAACAAGTTTCATGATGTTTGGCCTCACTGCTTCTGCGTAAGCTTTCTCGCAAAAAGAAGAAAAAAACAACCCAAACACACAAAAAGCACTAAAAAAAATACCTTTGCCTTGAGTCTGCTTTGATGCAGGAACAAACTAGAAGGGCACACAGAGAGCACATCCTCACCCAAAATCAAAGTTCTATATCACAGTTTTATTGAAACAGATCTGCACCAAAATGCAATGGTTTTGTCCTGTGGCCTGAAACACGTTTCCACTATGTGAAAAGTAGAAAATCTGACAACATCTGCCCTTACTGTTGGAGAATCTCACAAGATTTTGTTAATAAAAATACAGCGAAAGATGCAAACAAAAAACCCCAAAAACAACTGAGTTTAATTGCATTCATATATTACCAACTCACTGAACAACTAACTAAGGGATGATTATCTGAGCCTACCCTGAATATAAGTTTTATCAATGTGAGGAGAGGGTGTCTGCATCCTGAATCCAAACTGGGGGCTTGTTCCTCAGAAGATGGGCCTGAAAGCTGAAGGCTCTGCCTCCCGTTCTATTTTTAAATAGGCTAGCAACCACAAGTTAGCCTGAAGTACAAGAACAAAGTGCACTGCTGGTGTGGTATGGTAATATGAGGTCTTTAAGTTGAGCCTGATTAATCAACACTTTGTATACGAGGGTTTGATTTTAAATTTAACAGGGAACCAACAAAGAGAAGCCAATATGGGACAAATGTGGTCTCTCCTGTCTGTACTCTCACAGAAGCGTTCTGGATCAACAGAATCAGTGCTGTATTGTAAAAAATAAAAAATAAAAAAAATAAAACAACTTACAAATCAAGTAAGAGAAAGAAAGTTAATGTCTGTGCACATTTGACGGAAGAACAAGTGATCAAACTATTGTGTTTATTAAACTGGCATTGAATCAAGACGCTAAAGACAGTGGATAAGAACCGATAGAAGGAGTTGGAGAGGAGTGTACAGATTAAGAGTGGTATTAATTCTGACCCATAATCTCTCTGCCTCTGTAATTGAGGTCACACACCAGGGGAGGCTGAGTTAGGAGAGAGACTGGCTCTCTGCTTTACTGAGCTCTATGGACAGAGCACACAGCCACAGAAATGAACTAGCGTGATGCAATCCTCCCCAGACCTTTAGACAGTAGAATTTGTGTTTAGAGCCAAAGTAAAGGGAGACAGTCAGGGACACACTGAGGACAGTCTCAGCAAAGACCTGAAAACTGCTTGCAACCATGGAAATTCATTAAAAAATATAAGACAGCCTTGTAGAGTGTAGTCAGAGTATAGTATTGGGATCCAACATGATCAGAAGGCCAGATAATAAGATGTGATTATCATGATACTTAGTTGCATTTTCAGTATTAAATGCTATAGTATCATTGCCACAACTGTGCATATACAAGAGACAGACAGCGAATGTTTCACTGCTCCCAGTAATTAAACAGGGTGTGAAATGTATTGTATATTCTAAACCATTAACATTAACTAGCTATATTTACTAGCTTCCACCAGACTAATGGAATAGACACATAATAGAGGAGTATGTCCTCCGCAATGTCAAGTGTTTTAAAAGGGTCAGGCATTATATCTTTTGATATACAACCAATGGTGACTCCATCTTGTGTCAGTTTCCTTTCATGTAAAATGCCAACTCAGAGGTTTAGACTCTTTACAACAAAAATGTCCCACAGGGTTTTGCTGTATATGATGTCCTTCAAAGCTCAACATGCAACCAAAAAAAGTCAAACGCCATGTCAAAGAAATAAAGTCAATGCACAAAAGGCTACAGGGTTAACAGCAAATATCTACAAGAGAAGACCACTAATGTACAGACAGCATCAGGAATTTCATGAATCACCCCCCCATGACGTCACCCACTGATCTGTGGACTGCTGTTACAAAGGCTCAAGTTGAGCGTTGAGGCCGTTGCTATGTTGGATTTCTTAAAGCTGCCTGTGACTGTGTTTGGACAGACTCTGAAGAAAATAAAAATGTAGCTGCTGGAGAAAGTGAACAGCTGACTCATTTGAGCATATGTCACTGTAACCGAGCGTTGATCTAGATAAAAGAGAACCCACACCTCACTCAGAGAAGCCTATCACTTGTAATTGTGGGAAACTTTGCCTCAATACAATTTAAACAAGTTGGTAATACAATAAAATGCACCCATCTAAAGTTGCCACAGGGAAGGAAATTATCTATTGATTGTCAATCAGGTTTTTGTACCAGGAGGTAAAAATGTGTATTTCTGCTCTAAAATGAGTAATTTTAAAATCTAAGTGTAGATATATTGAATGACTCACATTGGTAAAAAGCCTAAAATGGCTTTTTGAGAAACTGTACTCTTTGACACGTTTAGTTGCCTTGAAAAAAGTTGTGTCTGAAAGCTGTGGACAAAATTTAATTCCAAATTTTTCAGATGTGAACCTGCTGTGTAATGTATATACAGACTGAAAGCCTTGAATTTTTTTGGAAAATTCTCACAGACTCAAATGCACAGAGAAATATATGAAGTCAACATCAAGCGATGATGATTCCCTTTACTCGGGCTCCCATATTCTTCTATTCACCGGCTCCAGTTAGTTCAAAATGCAACTGCTGTCACTAGAAATTATAAAACACAACACACCAGTTTCAGTCAACTTACATTGGCTCCCTGTTGAATATCGTATCAATTTCAAAATTCTCTTGTTTACCTTTAAAATTCTAAACAATTTGGCGTCCAGCTATCTATGTGAACTCCTCCATTTGTATATTCTAATAGATCACTTAGATCTTCCAATCAGATGCTCCTGACACAACCGAGGTCTCGTCTGAAGTCCAGAGGTGATTGGGCCTTTCCTATCGTAGCACCCAGACTCTGCAATAACCTCCTTCCTTATATTCCTCCAAGTCCATCCAGTCTTTTAAATTGCATCTTAAAACTTTTTATTTTAGTCTGGCTTTGGATTCAAACTAGTTTGTTATTTCATGGCTAGTTATGGTGTTTACCTATATTGTTTCCTGGCCTCCTTTTAACTGTTTTTTATTCTGTCTTATGTTATTGCTCTGAAAGACTGTGAAGCACTTTGGTCAACTTTTTTGTATTATTATGTGCTATAGAAATAGATTTTGATTAGATTTGATGAGGTGGTTCTGATGGTTATGAACAAGAAAAAGGAAGAAATGGAGATTGTGCTTTCGTATATTTCAGGATGTCAGTGTGAAGTATTGTTGGCAGAATTGGGACCCCGACTGAGGAGGCAGAGAAACAGTTTCAGTGAGCTGAGCAGCATCTAGCTATGTGACTGAGGTAAAGTAGCATTAATTTACTATCTTCATATCATTGTATATTCAGTATTGGTGCATGATTTGAGCTACGAGTGCACTTGTTGCCAAATGCTAAGGTCTGATTGGTCATATCTGTGTGTTCACATTCATACGCAGTCATTGTGAGTGGTTGCATCAAGAATAGGTAAGTCAGAAAAATATTTGAAAGGACAAAATATTTGCACAAATTTTAAGCATGTAACGCTAGAAACAATTTTATGAGTAAAAGCCTTAAAACCTTAGGGGTGTTTTCACACCTGTCCTGTTTATTCGATTCAACACAAAGTGTATTTCATTCTCTCCCTTTGTCCAGATGTGAATATATTCATTGCACTCAGGTATGGACCAGAGCAACGGTACCAAGAAACTCTGGAGAAGATGGTCTCGCTTAGATTCCAAACAAACTGGAACCAATGACACGGGGATAACGTGAGCTGGTGTTTGGATTAAACACCTTCCTGTAAGATGCAGTGGAGTACGCCCATCCCAAACACATCTAGCCAATAACCAAAAACAAAATGTTCTGAAGTTACACATTTTGTTATTTTTGATTTTTCTAGGTGTGAAAGAAATCAAACCAACAATAACAATAACAAAAAAGGCTATAAATTTACAAATTCATTCAAACCATAATTTTGATTCATACCATAATTTTGAAGTTCTTTATTGCTGTAGATTACAGTTGCTGGCTCGAACAAAAACGAGACCAGCTAACTGTTAACTGGCATACTTGAAGGTCCGAAAACTATTTTAGCCAGTGAGTACAATAACAGACAATAGATGATCTTATGAGAAAATCTGAGATTAAGCTTACATGAAAATAAATTAAATAAACAATTGTGTTTTGAAATTGATATTTAAAAAAAAATCCCTTTGGACAGTAGAGTTTGCGTTTAGAGACAAAGTAAAGGGAGACAGTCAAGCACACACTGAGGTATGAAATGCTATACTGTCATTGCCAAAACTTTGCATTTACAAGAGACAGACAGTGAATGTTTCACTGCTCCCAGGGATTAAACAGGGGTTAAAAATTTAATGAATATGCTAACATTAACTAGCTATATTTACTAGCTTCCACCAGACTAATGGAATAGACACATAATACATAATAACTAGCTATATATAATATATATAGTTGATTTTCACACCTAGCACCATAAATAAATACACAAATAAATAAATAAATAGTTTTGTTGATAAGGCCAAACTTTGGAGTAACCACTTCTGGTGTGTCCCCTCCCATAATAAAGACCTCAGAACAAAATAAAACAAGCAAACAAATAATTGAATAGCTTTGGATTGATCTCCTACGAAATATCAAAATTAGCTTAGTGTGCTGGTATTTGCTCTATCCATCAATGTTTTTTTTTGCTGCCTCTGCTCTTAGTTTCTCAGCCTCTGAAACTTCCCTGGTCTATTCACTCTGTTCTTCTGCATTTGTCTGAGATCAATATTGTAATAACTGGAGGAGAAAGTCTCATCATAATCAATAAGAGCAATGTATAGCTAGGCAGACTCAGACAGAGAGAAATCATTCTGCCCAACAGCAGAGCTTAATGTTTGTGACACCTCATTCATTATAGTATTGAATAATCCATCGGCTTGTCACCGCCAAAGAACAGAATGAGCTCTGGTGTGAGCACATAGGTGCACACAGCAGGAGGATGAGCTGACAGAACTTGATAGCATTCACACAACTTTGAGAGTATTTGCATATCCACAAGTCTGAGACGAGTTGTAAGATCATCAGGGCAAAACCAAATAAACCTTGAAGCCAAACCAAGTTACCAAGTTTAAACTGGAAGTAACTTTTAAAAAAATTTACAAAATCTTTTTAAGTTATTAAATTATTACAACTTGGTTTCAAAACATTTATATTTTCATACAGTTATGTCCATAAAAATCTGGACACTGTTGCAAGTTTTGTTTTTGTTTTTTTGTTCTTTTTGTTTTTTTTCCTGTTTACAGAAACATATTCCAATTATAGGTATATGATAAACATGGACATAATGTGTAGACTACCACCTTTCATTTGAGGATATCCATATCTGAGACAACGGAGAAATCGCTACAATATTAGGAGTGACAAAACAGTCACTCCTAATATTGTACAGTTTGGTACTCATGCGAAAGAAAGAATGAAAGAAAGACAGCACTGGTGAACTCAGCAATGCAACAAAACCCCAAAAAACCTGGATGTCCAAGGAGGACAACTGTGGTGGATGATCACAGAATCATTTCGATGTTAAAAAGAATCTCCTTCACAGCAGCCAACCAAGTGAACAACCAACCCTCTCCAGGACATAGACGTAACGATATCCAAGTCTACCATAAAGTGTGCGTGTGAAAATAAATACAGAGACTTCACTGCAAGGTGCAAGACACTCATAATCCAAAGCATACCACATCATCTGTAAACATAGAGGAGGCAGTGTGGGCATGGCTGCTAGTGGCCCTGGGACACTAGTGTTTACTGATGATGTCACACAGGACAGCACAGAAGTAACCAAATGAAGTCTGAGGTTTTCAGAGACCTACTGGCTGCTCAAATCCAGCTAAAAGCAGTCAAATTGTTTGGGTGATGTTTCATAATACAGATGGACAATGACCTAAAACATATAGGCAAATCAAACTGCTAGTTTATTAAAGTAAAGAAGTGAAATATTCTTGAATAGTCAAGTCAGTCTCCTGATCTTAACCCTACTGAGCATTTCATTTGCTGAAGACTAAACTTTGACAGAAAGGCCCTCAAACAAACAACAACTGAAGCTGCTGCAGTAAAGGCCTGGTAGAGTATTAAAAAGAAGGAAACCCAGCATCTGGTAGTATCCGTGAGTTCAAGACCTCAGCAAATGGTTTTCAACCATGTATTATAAATGAACATGTAATTTTCAGTTATTTGAGTTGTCCAATTACTTTTGAGCCCTTGAATGAAGTGGCTGTGTTAAAGCAAATTTTAGTTCGTCATATTTTTATGCAAACTTTTAGTTCAACAAACAGAATTAAAGCTGAGAGTCTGCACTTCAACTGCATCTGAGATGTTTCATTTAAAATTCATTGTGGTAATGTACTGAACAAAATTAGAAAAAAGTTGTCCCTGTCTAAGCTAACTGTATGTCTTCCTCAGTACACTTCTTCAGCTTATGCTTTCAGTCTTTCAAGGATCTTTCAGTAGCTTATTCTAATGAGCACCCACTTAAAAATTAGGATCTTCTCTTTAAATGTAAAATTTTTAATAACCCCACCCACCCCCACTATTTGCAGTAGGTTATGTTTTCCTCCCAAAACTTGAGATGGCAACAGCATACAGGGATTTTAAAGTTTGGAGTTCCAGCTGTCAAGAGAGCCATTTTATTCTTTGGAAGATTATCCATTTACAGCACCCTGAGGTAAAAAAAAAAAAAAAAAATGCTGCCGTGCAGCTCAGTGGCTTCTCACCTGCCACCAAAAAACTGAAACATGGATCTAGTTTCAGGGCAAAAGTAGGACACTTGGTGGTGATCTTATCAAAATGTCTATGGATATTTTTGTTTGAACTTCAGCTCAAATTTGACCTTGCTTGGGTCAAAGCTATTATAGCTACCATAAAAAGTAGCTGACATCCACCTCTGGTAAAATTATTACACCATGAATACGTATGCCAAGGTGGGAGGAGGAACGCTCAGGCATAAGATGCGAAGTCATCAACTCTGATTCACATGTGTCTGACAGACACAGAATGAAACACTTCTTAAGAATTGCTCTTGTGGGGCCTGGAGGGCCTGTCAGTTGACTTTGGTGCGCTTTAAACTCAGGGCTAATAAGGATGTGCTGTTGGGAATTTGTGTGCATGACAGCAAAGCAGAAAGAGAGGCTTTGATTAGCTACGGGGCCCGTGCAAAGGGAATCATTGCACGGGGAGACCAGCCACAAACCTGAGCTGAGAGAAAAAAAAAGTTCAAATACTGCTGAAGTTCAAGGCTGTTTGTGGAAATAAAAGCACGCACGCCACACAATCTATGATTTGACATTTTAAGGTCAAATAGGCAAATATCTCAAGGTCTTACTAAACAAACTAGATTATTAAAAAAGCAGCAAAATTAAAAACAAACAAACAAAAAAAACAATCAGTTGATTGCTCTCATCAGCAGTACAGTCATGTCAAACACTACAGAGACCTTTTGGCATTTCAGGCAATCACAACACGTGAAATTGATTTAGGGTGTCGAACTGAAGAGCAATGAACAAGTGATTGTTACTGTCAGTGTATCAGCTTGTACTTCTGCTGGTAAACAAGCTTTCAACGTACAGAGGAGACTGTCGTAACACATTAAATGACCTTAACATGTGAAATTTGGCAGCCAATAATTAGAAAAATGCGGAGGCTCCTTGGGGGAGCCGTTCTTAACCTGCTGGGTGTTATTTTCTGTCTTTGTCACACTGTGAGGAAACCATTGAGGTCTTCGGAGTTGTTTTGATTGAGAGCCGCAAGGATTTAACTGTGGCCATTATAGTAAATTAAAAAAACAAAAAAACAAAAGTAAAAACGGCAGCTCAAGATTGCAAATCCAACAGTAAATTTAAGATTATAAAATATACAGCAATTATTTCTTCAAAGTTCATGTTATATTTAATGTTCATGCTTAAATTTAATATCACTGGTGTAGCATTATGTGCAAACAATCTTTGATTAACTTCTTAGGATTTAATAGCAAACTAACAAGCAAGCCTCTTGGATTTAATTGCACTCTACCGCATGTATGTATTTATACATATACTTAATGGTAAGGTGTAGCTTGTGGCTTAGCTATAGGGGAGGGGTGGAGCAGTGTGTTCAGGGTGTGGTGTCAAGGGAAGCTGATTAACACAGTGGATTTTCATCATCTAATCATGCCTGTCCTATTTGAGTAGGATGCTGTGACCTGACAAGAGAGCTGTCTGGTGTGTTGAGCTGGAGTGCAGCTGCAAAGCTGCACAAACAAAAAATGGCAAAGAAACACTGTCAATAAACATAGCTTGACTGTCTGCAGGGTTAAGTTTCGGAGTGCTGGATGAGGCTGCTAGCGGACTTAGTTGCTCGGTCTGGCTCCTCGCCAAAACCACCATAACCCAAACCCCGGCAGTGACGCTCCACCGAATGGAGGGTAATGACCCCCAGGACTTCCTGTAGGTTTTTCAGGCCATGGCGGTTGGTGGCCCTCTGTCATGATCTGAGTGAGTGTTCAGTGTTTTTCCGCTGATACTGCAGTGTCCGCCAATTCTGGGTGGAGCCCAGTCATTTGCTGGTAATCTACAGGACGTCTATTTAAGATCACCTCTCTTCTCTGACAGTCTGTCAGCTACCGTATGGTTGTTATGTTTTTGAGTAATACTAACCTTGATCTCTTCTCCCTCCAAGCAGCCATACTACGAGTCCATGTCATGCTGAACTACTCTCTTTTGTCATTAGCTGTTGATCTCACCCTCTGGGTTACTCACCTGCTATCACCCCTCCCATCATGCCCCTCAGTTGCAGTGTCCCTTCCCCAGAGACTCTCTGCTGCTCACACAACCAAACCAGGGCTCCTACATTCCCACCATGTCACTGTAAATTGTACATACACAATAAACAGAGGAAAGCTATTCTTGCTTGGCATTGTGTCTTGCATTTGGGTCCATGCTGCCTTCCGGCTACCTGGCCATAACACCTTCAACATGTTTGGGAGACATCCGCTATGCCACAAGTGTCGAACTCCATGCCTCAAGCGCCGTGTCCTGCAGGTTTTAGATGTGTCCTTGAGCCAGCATAGCTGATTTAACTAGCTAAATTACCTCCTCAACATGTCTTGAAGTTCTCCAGAGAGCTGGTAATGAACTAATCATTTGATTCAGGTGAGCTGATCCAGGGTGATATCTAAAACCTGCAAGACCTGCAAGCCCTCGAGACCTGGAGTTCGACACCGGCACGCTAGGCAATACTGTACTGGCACCCGCTGCAGCCCGCTGCTGCAGAGCCACGCATATCAAGTAACTCTTCTCTCCCTGCTGTCTTTCCACAAGTCCCGGTAGCAATGGACACTGCTTGGCATTCACCGGAAACCGCATGAGCGTCAGGTCAGGAGTGATGGGGTTGCGGCCAACTGGGTAATGTCCTTTGGAAGTGACAACGGATGGAGATGGGACAGTGTTGCCATCCCTCAAACATACAGTGTACCGGGAAGTCATCAAGGGGGTATATGCCAAGGTTTGTTGGACTGGTTCACCCAACCGTGGTTTGGCCAGGGGCATTGTTGGAGGCAGAGTAGGTGGAGGGGGTTTTCATGGTGACATACACAAATATCCCATAGTGCCGCTACAAATTAAATACAAGGGCTAAGAGGTTGGCTGATGGTGACTCTGGGGATTAGATAGCTGGGCCTTCTTGGGAGACCTTGCTGTCTCCAGCGGTTCACTAAAAGGAAAATTTCCCAACAGAGCTGTCTTGAGATGATACTCTATGCTCAGCCTTTGACCAGGTGATGAAAATCAGTGGTCAAATGGTGTGCCCTGATGTAGAGCTAACCTACCCACATTTTTTGATGGTGAGAGACAGATTGCATCAAGTGAGTGGCGACACTTGCATGGAAAAGTAACACATCCAATTGTTGATGCCAAAAAGCCACCTCTACAAAATGGTGCAGTCAGATAGGGGAGTAGCCACAAAGGTATATCACCTTCACCTGCTCAAAGCATGGAGAGGGTGAAACCACTTCTTTGGTTAATCTGGTTAAGGAAAAAGATGTGTTATGGCTGGTGGTGCCAAATTCCACCATTCCCATCTCTCTTCATTTTGATGACCAGGTCACACAGGCTCAGAAAGCGGGTGTTGCTGCACTGCAGCAGTGTTTTGCACTTGTTACCCCCCTGCCTGGCTGTACCTCACTCTTATAGCAGCATTTTGAAATGCGCCCTGATGTGATGGTGCATTCAAAGCTCTACCTGTTACCTGAACAGAAGACAAAAAAGGGGGAATAAAAGAGAAATGACTCAGAAGGAACTGGGGAAACTGCTGAAGATGGAAGTAACAGAAGAGTCTAGAGTGTAGCCTCACAGTTCTTGTGGTGAAGAAAGGTCGGTCTATAACATTGTGCTGACTACCGCAAGGTGACTAAGATGCCACGATTTGATGCCATGGGCTGGTTAGGGACTGTTTGTTTTTTCATGACACGGGATTTAACCAAGGACTACTAACGGTCTCAATAGCTGTTGCAGAGCTGACTAGACTTTTGACTGACCTCGCCTGAAAGGGCGCCCAATATCTGGTCCAGTCAACAGAGCAGTGCCAGGCAGCATTCATGCAGGTAAAGAAGGCTCACTGTAGGGAAATGCTGCTACACGCTCCAGAATGACCATGAACAAAGTGCTGGTGGCCGTTTTATCCCAGCAGGTAAGTGGTCAACTGCCCTGTGAAATATATCAGCAGGGTTTTGTTGGAGCTGAGAGAGGTCAGGTAAAGTACAGTACAGGAGGAGTTCCTGCCCATCCGGTGAGAGCACTTGGCTCTCTTTGTTAATTCTTGCTGTACTTCGTGGAACATCCATTCACCCTCTATTCGGCTCATGCCTCACTCCACTGGCTTCATTCCATGCAAACATTCTCCCACTTCTGGGGTAAGGTGGGGGTTCAAGGTGTGGTGTTAGTTGAGGCTGACACCAACACAGCAGATTTCCATATTTCCATCATATAATCATGCCTCCCCTATTTGAATAGAAAGCCACGACCTGACGAGAGAGCTGTGTGGTGTGCTGAACTGGAGGAGGCAGCTGGAAAGCTGTGCAAACAGAAAGTGGCAAAGAAACACTGTAAATAAACATTCATCTATCCTGCAACGCTGTGTGTGTCAGTTCCTTTTGTATTACATACCCTGTTGCTTTTGTTGACCCTTTATTTACAGCTGGCGGATTGAATAGAGTTGTTGACACCCATGGAACACACAGTATACTCTTTTTAATGTTTATACACTCTGTTCGCACTCTCAAATCATCACAGACTGATGCTCGGTCAGCACACTGTAGCCTTCACATTTTAAGGACAGTCTGACAGAGTTCAGGGACATGACTGTTGCTGTGCATTCAGCCAAAGTAATAAAGAAATATCTGTGGGATATACTGCCCTTTAACATGTGTTATAGTGTGTGAATGCCTGTATTTGGACTCTGACTTTCGTGCCTTACCCTAATTAAAGTGCAAAGGAAAAAGGAAAATCACAAACAGAGGTGACTTGAAAAACAAAGCATTCTCAGAAATTGTTGGAGGCTGGGTGTTATTGATTGTGCTATCCACTACCCCAAATGTCTCCTGACACATATTTTGTTTTTATTAAATTTTGTTATTTGGTCAGTAAGTGTTCTGTTTCCTGTCTTACCAGTTGTTTTTCACTCCTTTTTTCAGTCAGAATAGAGTAGTTTTATAATGACAGTTTCAGTGATCATTTTTGATACATCTGAGTTACTTTATTACATTACAGCTGTAAAAGTTGCAAGTTCAGCATTAGCCACATGGCAGCTACAGTAACTGTTTTAATATATGTTGCTAATATGCATTATCCAAATTCCTTTTGTAGCTCAACAACAGTGGTTATTATAAGTTAGTAGGCAGCCTACATTTTTGTCTCCATTGTCATCCAGCTGAACTTTTTCCCTTGCTGGTTCAGCAAGCCTGAGAATCGACTGTAGCCTCCTCCAATTACAGCAGAAAGCACGAGGATGGTCTTTATCAGGTCACACTCATTGGGAGTGAGTGGATATGTTGACACAGCTTCTCCAGCTGCATGCCTTAGTAATGAGGAGAAGTTCCTCAAGATCTTTTTCCCCCCTGTATCTTATAAGCAAAACTGTTCTATTTAAATACAACATTTTAGTAAATAAATTTTAGGGTGATGCGGCTCAGATGGTAAAACGTGTTGCCTACCAGTGGGAAGGTCAGTGGATCAATCTCTGCCTCTTTCAGTCTGCATGCCAAAGTATCCTTGGGCAATATACCAGACACCAAGTTGCTCAGGATGTATCCATTGGAGTGTAAGTTTGTGCATGAATGTTAGAAAGCACTTAATGAGGGTGAATGATACTTGCAAAAGTATTTTGAGTCTTCAACTAATGTAAGTGTTAGTCTTTTTCCATTTTCAGTCCACATTAAAATAACTGGTTTTCACTTTCCAAAAAGGGAGTCTTTTTGAATTTGGGTCAACCACTTGTCGATCAAATCGCAACAACAACCACATGAAAATATTCTTGAATTCTTGCAATTTAAACTATTAAAGATGCATTGTGTTTAAGAATCAGCTTTTATTTAGCATGTGTATTTAATACTGATACAGATTTTTTTTTTTAAAGTTTTCTGGAAGCTTATACATGTATAGCAACAAATTTTTCTGGCACAACTTCACCTACTTTCAAGGTGCATGGAGAAGACAAAGATCTGATGATGTGAAGACTCCAGCGACACTTAAAGTAATAGGGAACAACTTTATTAGGTGACCAACACGTTTCGGCTTGTGGCATTCATCAGGGTCATTTAAAAAATGTCAAACAGTTTGTCTTTAAATAAAAATTTTTAAAAAAGAAATAATCCAAAGGGACAAATCACACCTTCACAAATAAACAAGCTGACCAAATAACATTTAACAGGTGGTACTGGCTAATTGGTTAACTGGTTAAGCCACAGCCCAAATAGATTCTGGACTCAACCACTACAGATTAAAAGGGGTGAAAATATTCCCTACATGTTTAAAGTAATACATAATCAAAATTACTCAGAAAAATGCAAATAAGGTAATATTAAAAAAAGTAAGCACAGGAACATTAAAAGAGGTAGAAACAATACAAAAATCTATGTTTTTAAATTTTTGTATTTAGTTTAATGACCTTGATGATTAAATGACCCATTTTGTTAAATGAAGTATTTAGCAATGAGCCTGATAAAGGCCACAAGCCGAAAGCGTCACTGGAGTCTTCATGTCATCAGCTTACACGTGTAGACATCCGTCCATTGAGTATAATGTTCGGAGTCAATCCACAGCCTGTAATATAAACGCTCAATTTACAAAGCATGGCAATGCTGTCACTACTAAAACTACCGTTTTTACCTTATAGATTTAGACTTTCCAGACACAAACAGCATTATTTATTGAATGGCAACAAATCAGATAGTATTTTATTCATTTTCCCTCTCCCCTGGGTCCTGTTTGTGATACATTAACTATTCATTTTCTGGTCCCTTTAAATTTACTGCTTTGTGTATTTTTAGTACAAAAAGCAAATGAGTTTTACACTTTTGTCTATTTTCTTCTGCTGCAGTTACTTCAGTGATACAAAGAGGAAAAATAAGGTGTTCAAAGATTAGGATGTGGTGTTTATGCCTTATTAGAGCAGGAAAGCCAGAGTGAACGTATTGTAAAGGTCATGTTTTGTATTTAAATCAACTGCCTGCACCTGGTTGACTGTTCAGTTTTGTTTTTGCTTTGTATTCTTTCTACTCCTTTCTTCTGTGTCATTTATATTGAGTCTGTTTTTTTTTAATACATCATGTTAGTTTGATTTAAGAGCTCCTGACAGACCAAGTGACAAAATGACATCTTGGGAAACAGTAGAAAGACAGTGAGAGATTCTTCTGGACAGCATCATATTGCTTGATATTCCTCTAATGCATAATGATTCCAAAGCTGTTTACACCCTGAACTTTAATTGGCACCGCTCGTGAAGATGTGCAGTGATTTACAATAAGTATCAAGAATGCAAATAAAGTAAAATGGGGACATGTTGGAAAGGCTTCTCTTCTAACACCCCGTCACAGCTACGAATGGTGAAATTGTACTAAAAGCATAGCATGCAATTTAAGCTTTATAGCGCTGCTTTTCCAATATAAGAGGAATGCATAACTTGTCTTTTGACATGGAAATATAATATTTTCGAGCAGCTGTCAATCACAAATTCTTTTCAGTTATCAAGAGGCGCCCCGCTGGCCGAGTCTGTTACCTTAAAATCAGTTGAAAACCCCAAAGTGCAAAGGCGACAAAATAAGTCAGAGGAAAGAGAAAATTACAGAGAGCAGCTGTGATTTAGCCCTGCAAAACTGTGAAGAAGATGTACAAATAACACAAAGCGCAGTCAGGCCAGAAGATGCAGACATATGGCAGCATCTCAAGGCAAAGCAAAATGAGAGGAAGAAAAATGAGTGCACATACACCAAAGAAAGATGATGCAAGAAAGCTCTGACACTACTGAGAGGGATGGAAGTAGAAGAAGATGGATGAATGGATGGATTGAGGGGTGAGAAGAAATTCAAAATCTGATTTTCTTTTATGTTTATATATCTATCTATATCTGTCTATATATATCTATATCTATATCTATATCTATCTATATATATATATATATATATATAGATAGATAGATAGAGATATATATATATATATCTCTATCTATCTATATATATATATGAAACAATGAATGTCAAGCAGCTGTTCACAGAACAGACAGTTACATGGGGCAGTAGAAGAGAGGTACAGGCACAGGAGTAGGTGGCTAGCCATCAGTGCACAAGCCTGAAGCAATGAAACATTACGCCAGGATAATGAAGATGGTTCTGCTCGGTCACACTCCACATTAGCCCAGAGTCAGACCGACCCCAAAGTGTCAACAAGTTAATAGACTGGGTATCAGTGACTCTTTCACACTGCTGCTCTCCACCACAAACACCAATTATTTACAGGAATTTTGTGGATAGATATACATAGATCCCTCTTCGTAGAAATTAATAATATGGTCACAGCCTGAGGTACAGCCAGGGGTGTAAGCATTAATGAGTGTGTAGAATTTCTTGCCATGTCGAATGTGTGGCCAATGGTGTGAAGCAGTTTAATAGTATTTCTGTGTAGGCGTAATGCTAAGAGAGAGACATGATGTCAGCTCTGGATTTTGGTTTATCTTCAGCCTTTCTTCTAATGGAAAATAAAAGTAAAGTCACAGTACAATTTAAAAAAATATTAATAATTAAAAAGGAAACAGGAACACGTTCTCAAGCCAGGGTGTCACGTACTGTTGTTGTGTTCTGTTCATTCTCTATTCATCCAGGGTTTTTTTTTATGTAACAATGATGACAAATGATGACCTTTAAAATGAATTAAGTGAATTAAGCTCTTATTTGACTCCTATACCAAGATGTTGCATAAGTAACATTTCTAGCTTTCTCAATTTTTTTAATGTTTTTTTGTGTGGTAGCAGCACATTTATGTTAATGTTTCTTGCAGATTCAATTAGACATACGCAAGACCATAACTTCTTTATAGTGCATCTACTCCATTGCTGTGTAATTGCACTTTTGAGCATTTAGCTCTCTCGCTGTCAGTAAACAAAAGTGTAAAAGAAGGATGTAGTTACCATGACATCACCCACTGGTTTGTAAATTCTAGTTAATGCTCTTAGCATCTTGAGTTTTCAAACGAGATGAGGGAATGGTCTGACTATGAAAACGCCATCATTGGCTAGTGATTTGTCAATCACAAGTGGTTAGAAAAATTACAACATAGCATTTATAAAATTGTCTCAGTGTAAGTCCATGTCAGTGTAACTACACATTTAATCCCTGAGGTATCTTAATATAACATAAATAGATTTAATTTCAACAGTACATACCGTTTTTCTACATGATAAATGTACACATAAAAGCTCTTGTAGCTCACTACCAAGACTTTCCAGTATTTATAAAAAAAAATTTTTTGATTAAGGAAAATATATTAAAATATTTCTATAGTAGACAGCAAACCCCCCCCCAAAAAACAGGAGATTTTTAAAAATTATTTAGTTGTTAATCTACTGCTTAGCTACTTTGTTTAAGCGGTATAAATGGCTGTGAAGGAGGTGTAAAGCTGTAAAACTTCTAAAATTGACATGCAGTTAAAAGTCTAAAAATGTATGCCCTCCTTCATGTTTTCCAGAGCCACTGAGCAGGCCAGTTTGGAGTCTTTGCCGGGCCCCAGCTGACACTGGGTCTTATATTTGACACCCCTGGTTAAGGGTATTTATAGATACTTTGGAACTGTTGAATGCTGAAACTCTGGAGTGAGGTTAGCATTAGCATGTTCTAGAGAAAGCATCGTGAACAGGGTTGGTTTTAATTCTTAGCAAGGTAGAACTTAACATAGATAGAACTTAGTCAGTTTTAAAGTGCTGCATTTTTGCATATATAGCCACTCACAAATACACAACAGCAGGGAAATTAAAAATTTTACAGTTTTACAACTGTTCACTTCCACCATTTTTGATTGTTAGCTCAGGGTTGCTGGGGCAGCTCTGACTTTCTCAGTAGGAAATCAAAATTGATCTAGATTTAAATCCTGGCTGGAAACTCGGAAATTCCGACTTCCCAGAAGCTATCTTGATCTTTTGTGCTGTGAGTGCTAATAATAGAGTCTTGCTGAATTTATGGGTGTGGTTTTTTTGAGGTGCTGGAGGTGCTTCATGGGTTTGGAAACTGTTAAAATTTTATCATTTAAATATTATTACTGTTCAGACCAGTCTCCGATACAATTTTTAAGGTGTTGAGCACCCACACGAGAAACATGTAAATCCATAAAAGTGACCCATAAACATAACTAATTGTGATACAGGAATCCTTTAAAAATATATATATATATATATCGACATAGAAATTACTAACATGGTCACAGCCTGAGGTACAGCCAGTGGTGTAAGCATTAATGAGTGTGCAGAATTTCTTGCCATGTCGAATGTGTGGTCAATGGTGTGAAGCAGTTTAATGATATTTCTGTGTAGGCGTAATGCAAAGGGGGAGACATGATGTCAGCTCCGGATTTTGGTTTATCTTCAGCCTTTCTTCTGCCATAGCAACTCCTAAACAAGGGTGAGCGAGCTTCTCTTTTAGAGAAGTTTAGATTCTGTCTGTCAAGTTAGAAAAACCTCTACTATGGCATTGCTCATTAAAGGCATCTACTGGTATCTGCATGCTTCTATATAAAAACTGTCTTTGCATATAAAGCAAAAACACAACACATTTTTATCTTTTTGAAGAACCACGCTTTACAATAATCACAACGTCACTGACGATCAAACACATGCCTGTACGGCGCACATGTACAGGCTTGTTTTATTTATCAGTGTAAAATAACTACCGAGTACAAACATATATTTGTCGTGTTCTGAATGTGGCTCTGTCCTTGAACGTTATAACCTCAATTATAATAAAATAATGAGGTTTTTGCCTTCAAATTCTCAAGAAACCTTTTCTACAATAGTATGCTACAGCCATACTGTGGCTCCATAGACTCTATAAAATGACCTTTAAACAGTGAATAAGCTGCACTTGAGCACAGTCATGTTTTTACACTACCTTTAAGATGCTAACATGCTCTAAATGGGAACCCTAACATGCAGCTGTTTAGCGCTTTGTGATGCTTTCTTAATCACCTTATTTGAATGTGTTAGCACATTTTCCTAGCTTCCACCAAACAGTACAGCTGAGGCTCATGGGAATGTAATTAATAATATGATGTAACTGACACTTACTAAAGCCATTGCTATGGGAATATCAATTCCTATAGCACTTCATTCAGCAGCTGTATTTTACTCCAAGCCACAAATGGCAGCCTCACGGCCATGCATCACCAAAGGGATCACCAAAGTCCGCGCACAATGAGAGCGATTTTCTCTGAAGCATTCCAATGACATTACGATAAAGGCTAGCTGATTGATGTTCTGTCTTTTAAGGCACTGTTAACCCAGAGCCTCGAAGCCATGAATTTGAATTCAAATCACTGATGAATCACACTATTCTCGTGGCTTAAATGCTTCAGATGCCACACAAATAACACACAACACAAAGGGCTTCTGTAATGGCGATGCATCAAATCCTGAATTCTGTCATTTGATAACAGCCAAAAGTAAACAATCTCAAACAACAACTGCAAGAAATGCTTCAGAAATCTAAGGTACTCTAAATTGTTGTTTATTTTGATTCCTCAGAAGTAAACATTCAAAGCATACAGGCATAAACAAGCCAGGCATCTCAAACTTTTTATTTGATGCAAATTAAATAGAGAGGGAGCTCTTTAAGACCATTTGCAATCCTCTATCTCGAGCAATTAGGTGAGGATAGGATTGACAGCAGCAGAAAGCAGATGCAGAGATGTGACAGGCAGCCAGACGCACTCCAGTGTGCTACACCGAACTCCCCTAATGCTTTGGCTTGTAGATAACTTTACAGATCAGCCATGATTATGTTGCTTATTAATTCAATCAGTCAGCTCTGGATGGCTGCTCTTTTATTAGTGCCGTCTTTTTACTTATGCACTCTACAAAGGCAGATGTGAGTGATGCAAGCAAAGAGAAAGCAAAGGAGCGAGAGACAGAGAGAGGGAAGAGAGAGGAGACCTTTGGCAAACTCTGAAGTAATTGCCTCTCGTCATTTGAAAAAGAGGTTTTAGGATGAAAAATTGATCCATAGATCTATTTAATCAGGAGCTGACTCAAGAGTTGTCCTTTAGAATACCTCTGCTTTCTGACACAAGTGAAATAAAAAATGAGACACTATGTTTTGGATTTTACACTTTTGACATTTAGAGTATTGTAACATTAATTGACCGTATCATGAGTCTCTGCCTAGCTCAGTGAGTTTCTGAGGATCTCTGATCGTGGTGCTAGAGCAGATCAAATGCAGCTTCCGCGAGGCATCAGAGATCCAGCCGAGTATTCCTTTCTCTTCTCTTTTGCCATTTTCTATAATTACTTGCAATACCACACCTCCCAAGCTCAAGAAAATAATAATTACATCAGATTTTAAAACTTTGTGAGGGTGATATGGTGAGTGTGATTAATGTAATTATTCCTTTGGGTTATGTAGTTCTCTGTTACAGAAAACCAGTGAAGTCAGATGCATCAAAGACGTTACATAATACAACCGTGTTTCCAAAAAAGAGTGAATTATAAGCTAAATTTAAGTATTTTCATATCATTTGTACTTAACTGATCATTTCTGATATTAATTGTTGAAAATGAGAAATTGACTTACTTAAAAAAAATGCTCAGTGTCAATATAAATTCCAGCAACATGTTTCAAAAACGTTGTGATAGGGGCATGTTTACCACTGTGTTGCATCACCTTTTCTTTTTTGAAATAACACTTTGCATGTGTTTGGGAACTGAGGAGACCAATTTCTGTAGATTTGAAGGCAAACTGTTTTCCCATTCTTGCCTGATAGCTGCTCAATGGTCTTGGGCTTTCATTTCACACTGTGCTGCAGGATTTCAGTGGGTGACAAGTCTGGGCTTCAGTACTTGGGATCTTTTACTTAAAAAATACATGAAGAATGTGGTTTAATCTTGCGTTAGTAAAGCAAGAAAGGTGTTCTTGGAAAATGTTGCTCCAAAACTTTAAGCATCATTCAGTATTAATGGTGCCTTTGCCCACACCATATGAAGTAACGGCCTAGTGTCAGAGTCAGTTAAGTTACAGCTGAAATGATGATCCACATATTTGATTTGTCAATGCCTTTTTAATATAACCCTTTATCTGGGCTGGGGACTGCACAGTGGCTTGTGGTAGATGGAGGTGAAGAGAGTGTCGTGCAGAAATTGAAGGGGTGATGCTGAATGTTGTCATTGCTTATGACCCACAAGTTGAATGTCGGTTAAAGTTGAAAAAAGAACTATGGTGTAAGCTGGATGAAGTCCAGTCACCACTGGTGATTGGCGCAGACTTTAATGGACATAGGTAGGTATGTCAAGGGAACAGAGGTGGCAAGGATGTGTTGGGTAGGTATGCTGTTCAGGAGAGAAATGAGACAGATGGTTGTGGATTGAGAAAAACTGATAAAATGATTGTGGTGAATACATATTTCTAGAAGAGAGAGGAACATGACTGAATAACATATAAAAGTGGAGATATTTTCAAACAGGTATCTCTTTCAGATTGCACCTTCCCCATAAAAGATAGATGACCGTAAGAGGGTGTTGGGGAAAGTGTAACTAGTCACTATCGTGTGGTAGTCTGCAGGATGCTTTGGACATCAACGAGATGAAGCAAGTAAAGACAAGGTTTAAATGGCGAAAATTCAAAGAAGGAACGATGTGCTCTGGTTCACAGAGAAAAGTTACCAGTTGACTAGGTGAATAAAATTGCCAAGGAGGGGTTCGGTGTGTCCTTGGACGGAGGACAAGAAGACTTACTGGTGGAATGAGGAAGTACCGGAAAGTATTCATAGGAAGATGCTGGCAAAAAAGTGGGATAGTCAAGGAGATGAAGAAAGTAGACAGGAGTACTGGGAAGCTACTCCTATCTAATAGAGAAGCGGCAAATCCAAAAGATTATAGCAAGTTGTACGAGAGGCTGGACACTCAAGAAAAGGGGGGAAAAGAGGCTTTATCAACTGGACAGGCAGAAAGATTGGACTGCAAAAGATTTGAAGCAGGTCAGGGTAAGGATAGAGATGAAAATGTACTAACAAGGGAAGAGAGTGTGGTGGGAAGGTGGAAGAAATTCTTTGAGGAGCTCATGATTGAAGAAAATGAGAGAGAGGAGGTCAGATAGAGGACAGTTGGTGAATCAGTGAGTGCAGAGGATTAGTTAGGAGGAACTGAAGGCAACTATGAAGAAAATATAGGGTGGAAAGGCAGTTGGGCCTTATATACCTGTGGAGGAACTGAGCTGTCTAGGAGGGAGGGCAGTCGACTCTTTAATCAGAACCACAACTTTGGAGAGTGAGAAGATCCAAGAGGAATGGAGAATAAGTGTACTGGTGCGATGTGCTAAGCTCTAGTAACTACAGAGCCATAAAAATGATGAACCATGCAATGAAACTGTGGGAACGAGTTGTTGAAGAGAGAATTGATGATCAGCAAGAAGCAGTATGGCTACATGGTGAGAGATGCAATGTTTACTTTGAGGCTACTGATGGAGAAATACAGAGAAGGTCAGAAGGAGCTGCACTGTCTTTGAAGATCTCGAGAATGAATATGATAGAGTGCCAAGATTCCTTAGTGATAATGAGGAAGTCAGGAGCAGAAGATAAGCATGTGAAGGTGGTGCGAGACATGTATGAAGGACATGAGAAAGTGCTGAGGTGTATGGTAGGAGTCACAGATGGGTTTACATCAGGGATCAGCTCAGATCCCCTTATTCTTTGCCGAGGTGATGGACAGGTTTACAGATGAGGTCAGGGAGGAGTCTCTGTGGACTATGATGTTTGCAGATGACATTGAGATCTGTAGTGTAAGGGAGCAGTTAGAAGAGAGCTTAAAGAGGTGGAGGTATACTCAGGAGAGAATAGCAGGACAGACTAAATGTGTGTGAATAAGAGGGAGACAGGTGTAACGGTGAAGTGGTATGGTGTAGAGGAAGTGAAGGCAGTTGAGTTTAAATACCTGGGGTCAACAATCCAAGGCAGCAGACAGTGTAGAAGAGAGGTGAAGAAGAGAGCGGAGGCAGGGTGGAGTAGATGGAATCAAGTTTCAGGGTGATTTGTGACAGAAATATAGCAGCATGAGTGAAAGGGAAGGTTTACAAGACGGTGAGACCTGGTGTGATTTGTGTGTTTTGATGTGATGGCATAAAGACAGGAGGCCGAGCTGGAGGTGACAGAGTTGAAGTTAAAAGACTTTTTTTTTTTTTGTAGTGGCAAAATGGAAAGGACTAAAACCAAGTATATCAGAGGGACAACTCAGGTTGAGATAGAGGCAAAGGTGGTTTGGACATGTGCAGTGGAGAGATGGTGGATATATTAAACAAAGGATGTTGAATGTGGAGCTGCCAGACTGGAGAAAAAGAGGAAGAGCACAGAGAAGATTCATGATGTAGGGAAGGAGGACACACAGAGATCTGATGGATGCAAGAGATAGGGTCAGATGGAGGCTAAAGGCAGCTGCTGCAAAAAGAAAAAAACAGAGATTGATTTACTTCCTCAGCTTTTTTGTTGCTCCTGTTCAGACTGTTTCAAAACATGGTGCTAGCATCAGTTTCAAAATAAGCATAAAATTTTAAAAGCAGTGAAATCTTTTAGTTTTGAAGACTGAGAACCAACATATGTCACACAGTGAGTTTAGCTATTGTAATGACAATGGCATTTCTTCATATCTTTCAGTCACTTTTAGTGCTGGTTTAGAGTTTTAAGACAATAAAATTTGCAGTATTACAGAAGTGCACTTTTTCCTTGCTGGAGTCAAAGACCTGTCATTTAAACCATGGGATTTAAATGGATCTCTGCTATTATATTTTTACTCATTTTAAACAGATGTGATACATAATACTGTGTTTTAGCCCTAATTTGGAGGTGTAGTATTGTTCTCCGGTGATACAAGTTTATCAGTATTATTAACTTCATTACTAAAATCTTACTCTTTAACAAAAAACAAAACAAAACAAAAAAGAAAAACTGCATGTAGTTGATGTACAAGAACTTCAGCTCATTTGAGTGACAAGTTCTACATACATCATGTTAAAATGAATACACTTCTCTCTCTCTCTCTCTCTCTCTCTCTCTCTCTCCCTCTCTCTCTCTCTCACACACACACACACACACATGTTGGGTTTTCATAGCTTGTGGGGACATCTCATTGACATAATGCTTTCCCTAGCCCCTTGCCCTAACCCTTACCCTTAACTTAACCATAACCTAATTGTAACCCTGACACTAAAACCACATTTTGAGTCTCAAAAATGCCTTCAAGCTCGTGGGGACCGGGATTTTGGTCCCCACAAGGGCTGTCGGTCCCCACGAGAATAGTAAACTTTTCATTTTTGGTCCCCACGAAGATGTTAATACCCGTCCACACACACACACACACACACTCCCTACCAAAAAAGCCTGCAAGTCATTATTGAACAATAATTAAATCAGAATTTACTACAAAAGCTCAGTCTTGTGCTGTCGATTCATCCTGAGTAACAATAACACATTGTAAATGCAGAAAACAGAAACAGAAGAATAGAAATTTCCCCTTCCTGATAGTACTGCATAGGTTTGTTAATAACCCATCATTGTGAAGAAGAACTGCAGTTAATTTTAACTTCCTTAATATATGAAAGATGCCATTCAAAATAATAAAAAAAAGACTTTATGTGCAGTTGTAGATCAAATGCTTTTTGAAAATTAAAAAAAACACACACACATAGGAGACACACATAGAAGTGTGTTGCCTGTGAAATCAGCTGTTTGGTCATCTTAATGATTCTTTTTGTCCTCATTCACATCAGTTTTTAATTGTTCTGCTAAGTTTTTAATTAATTTGTTTCATGGCATTTAAGGAAATGAAACAAAGTGTGAAACGCAGAGAGAAAAAGAAAGTGGGAGAGAGATAGAAAGAGGGATGGATGTGCTTTTGATTTCTAAATGAATATAACTTCCTCAGCCTTTAAAAGCTCAGAGTGGCTCACCATGTACCCACATTACAAACACCAGCAGCAGTCTGAATTTGAGGGATAAAATAGTGGCATAATGGGGACTCTGCAATGTTTCTGTTCTCCTCGAACCTTGATGAGGTCTACACGATGCTGCTACTTCTGGACTTCTTCTTCTAAAATAAAAAAAAGAGCAGTTCACTGTCAGCGGCGGTGCACATATCTTCACGCGCAACGATGTGCAATTTGACGCCTTGTTGCCAAAGAACTCATCAGAAGTGTCCCAGTTGAGCCGCAGTGAAGATAACCCATTTTATACACTTAAAATAGTCCCCGCGAGGAGTAGCATGACATGGTCAGACAGTCCCAGCAGAGTTCGCTGAGGCAAGCTCAAGTGTTTTTTTCCGCAGGGACATGTCATCTGTGGCTTGTCAGGGAACTTAAAAGGCGGGTTGAGGTGGTTAATATTACTACGTATGTTAACAGTGACTGAGGACATGAGGTGAGTCATTCCACAAAAGTAGGCAGTGGCTCCCAGTAGGATGTATAAAAGGTCACAATGGGAATGAACCACAAAGGAAGAATTGACTTTGTTTGTGCTTCCAGTCAAGGGAATCAAATTGTAAAAGGCAGAAAAGGGAGAAATGGCAGCAGCAGTGCATAGCCACGAAGCAAATAACCTCACCTTTAAAATTAAAGTCACTTGTCAACATGAAAAATAGTGTGGAATGGAGGAGGGATTTTAAGCTCTCTTACAGGTGTTTTTAGTCTAAATAGTTTGCAAGTAGTCCTGCTTACACTCGTCGGATGTTAAATGTCTTTCCTTTTATGTCTAATTCTCACTGTATTATCTTCACTCCATCTATTAGTGGCTTGTCGAGTTGAACAATGGTTCGGAGCGTCCAGCTTAAGATCGCTAATGGGTGGCACACCAGCAGCTCAGTGAGGTTGAAGGGGTCAAAGACGCAGCTGCTGAAACAAGAAAAGTCAGATCTTTAACAGCGCTGCTCTGAGTACCTCGGTGGGAGATGAAAAAATACAACTTAAGCCCTTCGTTTACTGATGTTTGGTGATTTCATGTAATCTCACTGGGACATACTGATTTGAACATTATGTTTATTATCAGCTGAGATCCTCATCAGTCTCTAGTTCAGCACTAGAAAAAGAACACTTAAACATTAAAATTAACAGACAAAACAATTTAATCTGTTAATTTTGTAGCTTTTAACCAGTAAGAAAAGGGCTGGTGATCATATTAATAGTAATAATATTATTGTTGATCTCTTTTTATTAATTATCAGCAAGCACTGTGCCAGTTAGTGGAGGGAAGGGAGAAAGACAGAGCATAGTCCAATTATAAATTAGTAATATTTCTTCTGGGTTTTATGGAGGAAAGAGAATTGATATCAGAATTCATGTATAAAGTCATGCATCATAAAATATTAAATAATGTATATACATAGCCTTGGGCGCAGCAACCCATCATCTCATCCACATTCTGTGCTGCCATTTCTGAATTATATCTGCTAATAATTATATTTGAGGGGCTTATTACATGTCTAGATTCATCTGCACAACATAATCCTTGAGTTGACCAAGGTCCTCTTCATGTAATATTATTAAAACCGGAATATATAAAGCCGTTATTCATTGAAGAGGAGTACAGTTGTTCTTCTGTGTGGTTAAAATGTGAAGTAGTGTGTGGTTTAAATCAGGGGTGACTCAGACTGGTTTAGTATAATTTGTTGAAACCATCTGGCTATGTCGGTGCCACCAGCTAAAATCCAAGTTTCTCACAGACCATGAGAACAAATGGCATCACGTTACAGGATATAATAACAGCGGTGTAAAAGCCCATTACTGACAGAGATTTTCCATATGAATTTTGTCAGTGACATGTTCCCAGTGGCCTTGTGGAGTTGTTTAAATGGGAAGGGGGTGGGACTTGGGAGGGGGTTGCATGTAACATTAGAGTTATTGTGTCTGTTCCTGGCCCTCGCAGCACCTGTCCCAAAAGGCAAATTAATCCCATAAGCAAAACATATCCCTCTCTCTCTTGCTGTGCACAGACATGACACATCTGTCTCAGCCATTATCCATGGCGTGACATGTTGCTGGGATACATCACATGACACCTTTGCATGAAGGATATAGTTACTGCATTTGGTCTCACAACTTATGCATGATGCTTCTTTTATTCCCCCCACCCACTGTCTCCTCATATGACCTCAGTCAAAATGCTTTCATCATAGAAAAGAATAAAAAAAAGAAATACGAGAAAAAATGTTTTTGAGAGTTGTTCACGACACAATTGTGCAGTTGGAGACGGAACAAGAGGGGAGAAATAAGACCTTGAAACTGTTTTGGTATCATGAAGTGTATAGCACTCTTTTTCCTTCTTTGGAGAGTGTGCATTTCACTATCTTGTGGAAAGGAAAAAAGAAGACCCAGAGCAAAACCAGTGCGTGACTATATCCACGAGAAGGCAATGTGGTGCAGTGCCCAGTGCTCAGGTGGTGGCTGCCCTGATGAGACATGGCTGTTGGCTGTTCTCAGTCCAGTGAAACAGCATCATCAGTGGCCAATCATAAGGTCCTGCACACGACCCTGAAGATCAAAACCACAGGGACTGAGCATGTCTGTAAAGCCGCTTTTCACGCTTACTTACATAAATGTAACAGATGTACAAAAGTGTAGAAATGTTGCCTCTTTTTTTTCACCCAGCAATATGTTGTCTTTTTTTTTTTTTTGCCTCAGACATTCTTGGCTGATAATATTTTCAAGTTCCTATTTCTCTTCTGTACCGCTGGAGACAAATCTACTCCACCATCTCCTTTGATATACTGCCTGCTGAAAAGAAAAATAGGAGTGAGAAATAAGTAATAGATTCTTTCCTGGGGAAGAATACATAGCTCGTGAGTGGGAAGACATAAAGAACTTCACATTAATTGGAACTCTTTGAACTTTACATTTGAAGGCAGTAGGCTATTTGTTTTATTTATTCTTATTTTTTTTGCAAATAGAAAATCTTGTCATCTCTAAAGTGTGACCCTGGATAAAAAGACTTGCATATTATGTATATTTTAGGTTAAATAAGTGTGTATTATATGGATAAATAAATGGCTAGTCCCAATATGAAGGTGAACAAATACCAAATAACAAATTATTCATTATTGCCATATATTCCCTTTCATATATCATCTTGCCCTTCACTGCCCCGTACCTGCAGCTAAAGTGTTTTGGATGTTTAGGTAAATATGATAGAGGCAAGGAGGGGAAAAAAAGACTTCAGAGATGGCTGTGTGCATAACTGTGGAAGCAGGGAAAAGCTGAGTGGAAGGAATAGACTATACGGACTGTCTCTGCACCTATTTCAACCTGCTCAGTGAGCCATGTGCTCGGTCCTGTAAACTGCAGTGCTGCTTTATTACTTTGTCAGTCTCCTTAAGTGGCTTTTGCACTGTGGAAAAAAATAGGGAGACATGTCTGACAGAGGATGTCCAACAGAGAGTGTAGAGATTACTGGAGACACTGCACCAGGGGGGAAAAAAGGGAAATTATATTGTGCTGTCTTGTGAGCACCGTATCATCAGCCTTGCCAAGTTTTTTTTTTTCTTAATGTACTTAAGCGTTGTATCAATTCGAGCAACCAGAACCTTGCAACCAGAATCACGCAGCACTCCTGTGGAGGGCTTTAATCTCACTTTACTGTGCCCATAGTTAAAACTGTTCTGTCATCTTCTCATCCCCCTAAGGAGTCCTGAGGGAGTGGAGACAATTTATTTCTCATACCAAATCCCAGTTCAGTTCTTTTAATAAAATTCAAGCAAGTAATAAAAGACATCTCAAACACACCACTCTTAAGCTACCTTTCAGAAAAGGGAGGGTTTGGATGGCTACAGGAGAACTACGACGATACAGTTTCTTGGAAACTCAAATCAAAATAAAACTTATTTTTCGTTCCTTTGTATGACAACGATTAAACATCACAGTTTTGCAGTGAGAGGAAATTTGGGATTTTGGGAATCCAGTTAGACAGCGCCACCTCTTGGCAAAAATAGGCACACTTTTCTTCATGCAGTCTGTACAAACGCCAGAATTATGCTCACTGTACAACTTATCCATGCAAAACCAACTGACTCAGTGTATTTGTGAAGGAAAGAACACAGAGGGGGAAAAGGCTTCATCGCAAAAACAACCATGACATTCAAAAAACATTCACACTTTCTATTGAGACGGGGATGGGGGTGTATATATGCTTAATACTTAGATAATATTTCTATTGTAATAAGCTTTTATGAGCTTAATAAAAGTAAGACAAGGATTAAGATCTACACTCAACGTAAAGATAGGAACTAAACTACTGCAGTAAATATTATTTTGCTGCAGAAATGATTGTCTTGTCTATTTACCCTGCAATACACTGGCGACCCATTCAGTTTGTACCCTTCCTCTCCTTCTGCAGAGGGCTGCAATAGACGCCAGCCCTCCTGCAGCCCTCAATTGGATGAGCAGGTTAAAAAAAAATAGATAGATAGATTTTTTTTCTATCCATCCATTTTTTTTAAAGTTTTGAGCAGTAGTACTTTGAGCAGTAAGTAGTTGTTTTCTACTGTTGCCTTACAGCAAGCAAGTCCACGGTTCAAATCCATCATCCCACCAGGACCAGTGTGCGTGTTCTCCCTGTGTCTGTGATGGATGGTTCTTTTTCATTTCAAACTGTAATACGAGCTGTTTATAAATACCAGATCTGTTTGTCTTTTTGCATATATTATAGCGTAACAAATGTTAAAGTGGAACATGTGAAAGTTTATCGATCCTTCCCTGCCCACTGTTGATATACATCAGCCTGTGTGAGGTCTGTCATGAGACTGCATCTTTTGGTCTCCGTGTGCACGAAGCATGGCATGAGAAAAATCTTAGCACTTAAAGAATGACCTTTCTTTATGAGAGCAGTTGGCAGGTTTCGTGTTGGTTTCAGCGGCTGCTCAGAGTGTAAACGGCTGCTGGTGTACTGTTTCAAGGGTGCATGATGTCTTTGGAAAAAGTGGCTTTTGGCTTCCTCTATCTTACAACTTTTGAGGTTCAGCATTAAGCAAAAATACATCAGCCACACCGAATTTGTGGTTTAAGATGCTTCCATTTTTATCTAGTGAGTGTCTGTGTGATATCTAAAACCATTGTGTGAATCATTAGAGTTTAAATTAGGAAAAAGGGGTAGTATAGATAAAAATTCTGCGCCAGTGCTCGTGTGCAGCGTGGTGGAAATCCCAAAGCCAGTGACACTGCTGATTTTGACAGACAAGGACATGATGAGCTATGTCAGCTCTGCACCAGTGAAGCGGGGTTGAGCACAGATGCCAGTGACAGGAGCTGGGCAGGCAATCAAGTAACATTCATTATTGGTACAAGAAAGAACCATAATGATTCTGCTCTTTTCAAACTCACTGCTGACTTAGATATTGCTCCAATAAGTAGCTATTGTTTCTCTATAATAAATTGCAGATTTTAACAGAGCAGTGACAGGATTTACTGGAGCATAAACTTACCGTTAATATCCCCATCAAAGTCTTCAATACAACTGATGCACAGCAAATTAATCTGAGATTGATCCGATTTATACCAAAGCTTTATTTTTTTTCATTACAATGTTACTGTCTGCATAGTAGAAGAAAGTCCAACCAACATCATCCTGCCATTCTCAGAGTAAAACAGACACGAAAGACAGATTTTAAAAGAGACTTCAGCTGTGCATTCAGGTCATTATTAAGCAGAGACTGTAAAAGTTAGTGGTTATGCCATTGTTGTGCAAATGGCCTATACTCTCACTGTGACTTGATGAAAATATTTTAAAGAGGTGAAAAAGCATAAAGGTAAGCATCTACTCTGAGACTTTTAGAATTAACCTGAACTCTAGTGTTTAGTCTGCATTAGCCAAGAAAGGTATCGCGCTCACATTTGAAAGCACAGAGCTCGTCATAATGATTTGATTGGACAACAAACATCCTAGTGCTTTGTTCTAATTTCCCATCGCATCAGTTACTTTAACTCTGATCCTTTAGGGATGCTACCCTGTAGGAATCGTGGATCTGCTTCGTAGCAGGGTTAAGCCCGGGTTGGTGGTGGGGATATTTGAAGTTCTGAGTGTGAAATAGCAGTAAGCTGTGGGCCAACTGAGCTGTAAGCCTTGAGCTAACAGGCGTCTCAACCAACAGCTAAATATAGAGTGAAAAGTCCTGATGATGCTGCGATGTCTTTATCCAATATTTGACTACAGACACGAAAAGCAGAGTGGTACTTCACCCAAAGAAATGGATAGACTTTATTTAAAAACCAATGAGCATACTGGACAGTGGTACTCAACCTGACTGCTACAAAACACTTGTGAGATGGGCTTTTATTAGTTTAAATACCTATTTTTATATTGCTTTTATTTCCCATTACAAGCAGCCTTAATTATTTAGACAAAAAATAAACTGCCTTGAAGCTTCCTTTAAATGAGGAAGCTGTTACAGAGCTGGAAAATAAGTTACTGTGTTTAAAATAATAGCTGCGTTGCACTAAGTTGCTGAGGTAACGCAGTGAAGGTCCTATTCAGCCTGCCATGAATCGCGTTGGCAAGATGATATTTATGGATCTTGACATTATTAATATTATTTAAATGGCTTAAGAGATTCATAAAATGATGCATTGCCCTTTCAAACAAATAATAATTGACTGTTTAATCCTTTCACCTGCAGAGTGATCATTCAAAATAATATTACCGCTGTTATGTACAGTGTCATTAGGAGACCATAAATAAATTGTTGCCCTGGGGTCTTTCGGGAGGTAAATAGAGTCATATTTTTTTATTAAATTAATTGATCGAACACATTTTTCTTTAGACAGAGCCTTTAGTGATTTTTGGTTGGTGTGTCATTCTTTACTAAAATAGAACATCTTGTTCCTCATTATAGCCCACAGGGTTTTCTTTATGTCATCAGCTGCTGTGAAAAATACAAAACATTTGATCATCACAGACATTCAAACTTCAGATATATTGATCTGTCCAGGTAGAAAGCACAAACAATAGGGGTTTTATTTTACCTGATTTGCTGAAAATGAACATGCACTAGAGAGACTATAACAGAGCAACATCCAAAAAGGAAAGTTTTTACTTGTTTTTTTAAGGTAGTAGCCACAGACCATCACCCTCTCTTTATCCATCCTGGGTGATTTTTTTCTAGTTTTGCTTTTTTGTGAGAGCGCTTGTCAATACTGGCAGCATGAGACTGTGCATTCATGTTGCAAAGATTGCTCCTCCAGGATATGTGCTGTCACAAAAAGGTTTGCTGTTTCTCCTAGTGCAGTGTCAGGAGTGTGGAGGATCCTTGAGATGAGTCACTACATGAGGAGAGCTGCACAGAGCATCAGCTTAGTTCCTTTGTGCAAGAAGGAACAGAATGAACACCACCAGAGTCCTACAACATGACCTCCAGTGGACCACTCGTGTGCGTGTTTCAGACGGAAATGTCTAAAGCAGAATCCATAGGGGTAAAAATGATGTCCTGTGTCCTTTAGTGGGACCTGTGCTCACTGCACAGCACCATACAGCTTGACTGACATATGCCAGAGAACATCAGAACTTCAATGTCCCACCAGACTCACAATGTTGACATGTGACAGATTTGAAATGGTCTTGAGACGGTGTGTAAATCCTGTAATATCCTGCCTGCACCATTTAACCTCAGTCCATTCATATTTTTGGACTGTGGGAGGAGTACTCGGGAGCACATGCATCTCCACTCGGAAAGGCCCCCAAACTGGACTTGAACCCAAAACCTTCTTGTCTGGCATTTGGTGACTGGTGGACTAAGGATGCATATTCTTGGAATGTCACATACACCACCACATGCTAGCCAGCAATGTCCTCAAAGTTTCTAGGTGGTGGGATCAAATGCTCATATCCACTGTCAGTGAGCCCTGGGTTCCTGCTGGTACAAGACAATGAAAGGAATCATGTGGCCAGAATATGTAAGCAGTTCCAGGACAATGAAGGTGCTGATGCCACTGACTGGTCTTCATGTTCATCAGACCAGAATCCAGCTGAGAACCTCTGATGTTATTTATTAGTGCCTCCAACACATCGAAATAGTCCCACAAACTGTCCAGGAGCGGAGAGACCTCAGAACACCCTCCACGTTTTCAACCAGACCATGCTCGAATGTTGTGAGGAGTGGTGATACATGTATGTACAAAGATTCCTGAGACGCATTGTGAAACAAGTTGAATCAGCATGTGATTTTGATTTATAACACTGTATTTTTTGGTGTGAAGCCAACTCTCAAAGGACTGAGGATGTTGGTTTCCACTGACTGATAACCAAGTCAAATGTGATACAAATGCAGTTATAGTGTTTGCATGTAGCCTTTGTGTAGGTGTGTGTGTGTCTGTGTGTGTATTTAACTTAAACAATATATTTAAAAATACAGCAGACCCTTTTTCAATTCATCATTCAAAAAACAAAACAAAACTCCAGTCTTTGCCAGGTCTTAAAATTACATAAGTAGGAAATAGAACCTCTAATAAACTACATAACATGACATGTAATGACATGTCTTTATTTGTTTGACAAAAATGTTGCCAATGTGCAGAAACATTGTATGACTAAGTTACCGCTTCTACAGAAAATAAGAGACGAAATAGCATCCAGGTGCTTCTAATCAGTACTTGATTAACTGATCATTAGTAAGTGTGAGCACCTTTATAAAAATCAAAAGTCTTGGCAGTTTGCTGGTCTGGAGCATTCAGTGTGTGTTAACAGAATGCCAAGGAGGGACGATTTCAGCAGTGATTTTAGCAAAGCAATTGTAACTGCCCATCAATTTGGGACGGACCATATGGTCATTTCCAAACAATATGAACTCCATCATTTTACACTGAGAAAGATTATTCACAAGTGGAAAACATTCAAGATGCGTGGCAAGGAGTGAATGTTCCAGCAAATTCAGGATCAGAATATGAAATGGCCAGAGAAATTGTGAAAAATTAAAAAGTAAAAATATTAACCAAGAGCCACATCTCTGACTCTATAGGCCACAGATGGCATGTTAGCTTTAAGTTCATGACAGTACAGATAGAAAAAGACTGAACAAGTATGGTTTTGATCGCAAAAGAACCTGAAAGCACAGCTTAGGTTTGCCAAATTACATGTTGAAATGCTTGACCACAATACAGTGCCAAGTCTGATGAAAACTAAACACAGCATATCAGCACAAACATCTCATAACAACTCCAAAGTGCTGGAGGAGTGATGATTTGGAATTGTTTTGCAACCATAGGGCGTGGGTGCTTTGTATTCACTGTGTCAACCATGAACTCCTCTGTATACCAAAGTATTCTAGCGTCAACTGTGAGGTCATCTGACTAAATGTCTGAAAATGATAAGATGTTGCAATGGCCCAGAAATATGTTGTGGTGAGACAGTACGGGTGGTCTGTGTGTATAAACAAATGACCGCAAACCTCAATGAACTCAAACAGTGCTGGAATGAGTGGGGTAAAACTCCTCCAAAATAATCTGAGAGACTGATAAAGTCTTACAGAAAAAATATTTCTACAAGTTAATTTGCTAATGCTGCTAAAAGTTAAACTATAAATGATTAAATCATGGTGTGTAATTAGTTTTTCAAATACCGCTTTGCGTTTTGCATTTTATGTTGTTATTATTAATCTTTCACTCTCTTCCACAGTGTGCCTTTTATCCTGCCTTCCTCCTCTCATTTCCTACCGGTGAAAACAGATGGCTGGCCCTCCCTGAGATTTTTTCCTGTTAAAAGGAAGTTTTTCCTTCCCACTGTTGCCAAGAGCTCGCTCATTGGGGGTAGTATGATTGCTAAGAGTTTATCTCTATTATTATAATTCTTCTTTACTTTAGACTGTAAAGACTATATTTTGTTGTGATTTGAAGCCATATAAAAAAATCTGAATTTAATTTACCTCCTCCTAAAATCCTCATTTTAAAATCCAGAACAGATAGATTTTATTATGTCCTTAAATGCAAAACCTTAGAATTGAATGAGGGTGTACTTTCCTTTTTTTTACCACACTGTACGCACTCGTTTTGAGACAGAATATTGACAGAAAGGGTTTTATTTTGGAGTAACAGCGGAAGAGGAAGAGGGACAGCCTCTTTGAAACTTCCACCAATAGCGTACTTGCTTGGTAAAATATGAAAATGGCGGCTCTCTGTAGTGAGTTTGGGGATCTGGTGCAAATAAAAAAACAGCTAATATCGGTGATATCGCTTTGCAAAGAAAGAGGACTTTTACACAGCGGAAAGTGGTGAGACTCCCAGTGAATGTTGTGCCATTAGCTGGCTGTCTTTTTGCTCTTTACAGTTAACGTTGACGTCAAGTTACCTGTTAGCTGCGTTAGCGCCGATAAAAAAAAAACCTCTCTGTATTAGCTAGCTGTTTATTGCGGTCTGATTAAACGTAATCAGACCGCATATGTAGATTAACTAGTTGTGTTGACAAAGTCCAATATGTGTAATGTAAGTGTTCTGTGTCCCTGAGGCATAACTTGGTTCAGGTCGTAGCTCTAGTCAGTTGTTTTTGATCAGTAAATTAAAACAGGAGAGTTTAGATGAATATAAATTAACGAACTGATGTCAGATGAGAAATAAATCTAATGACAAATGTTGCATTTAAGTGCAAATATTAAAATTGTAGTCGATTCTTTACATTTTAGGGCTTCTGAATTGGCATTTGCTTTGGATCCCCTGCCAAAGGATGAACTGCCACCAACATCCCCTTTAACAGAGGTTTGTAAAACTGTCATGACTGATGACTTCTCTGCGTTTCATTTGTTACAGATGTTTTTTCTAATTTGTTCGTTTTTTCTTTACATATATCTTTAATGATACACATGCAGTAAATTTTGTTCCAGCTCGTCATTAGTGTCTGTGAAACGGTGCAAAATTGTAGCTTATAAACATCTGCTTTATAGCTGCATTATTACTACACCACATGGAAATCTGATATATTACCTGTGGCATGACTTCCTTCTTGTGGTGGAAAACTCTTACTGCTTTATGGCCCAGGTTCAGATTTATGTTTAGACTCCTACAGAAATACTAATCCAAGTGATCTGCAGATCCAGAGTACTTTAGGTTTTGCACAAACCAGTTCCTGAAGTGTTATTTTCATAGAAAAACTGACTCCCTGGTTGTGCAAGAAAATTAAACTCTAGGCTCATCGGTGAGCTTTAATGCCACTAGAGTATAATGAAGATTTTTACTGGGTTTTAAAAAGTTAGTACATTTAATAAAATGGATCAAAATAGCAAATTGGAATTAAAATGCTGTATTTGTTATATTTTCATTAATGACACTGGCATGTTTGTGTACACCTGAAGGATGTTGTATGAAGGAGTCACTCAGTGGCATTGTGGGAACTCTGATGTTTTGCCGTTTAGTTAACAGGAGTTGGTGTGTAGAACAGGAATTATCTATATCAGGATTTGTCTGAACACACCATCTTTTCAAAATCTGTTCGGCGTTAATTTTAATCTTTTAGGATGTGTTGGATGGGTGTGGTGATAATTTTCATAATATAGTACGTGTAGATAATGCTCTAGAATTTATCTGATGTTTTATAAGAATTAAAAACAATAAAGACAGACAGTACACATTTTCTGGCAGGTGGCAGCTTATTATTTTTGCATGTGTATGTTGCCCCCTGTTGACAGTTCTTGCAATGTAAATATGAACATGACCTTGTAATAACTTAATGATGTTATTCAAATGGCTCTTTTTGTCAATATGCAGGAAGATGCACAAGACCTGGATGCACTTACAGTGGCCAAATCATACTTTGACCTTAAAGAATATGATCGTGCTGCTTACTTTCTTAAAGGCTGTCGCAGTCAGAAAGCTTATTTCCTCTATATGTATTCACGCTATCTGGTAAGATTCTGGATATGTCGAGCATGCCCACGTTCTTTTGATCCTTCATTTTTATCACATGAGAAGCCTGGTTTTACTTTGATCTTTGCATCTGTAACACATCTTTTTTCAGTCGGGTGAGAAAAAGAAGGACGATGAGACTGTGGACAGCTTGGGTGAGGAATGCTTCTTTTAGACCCATAAAAGATAAAAACGAGGAATGTTGTTTGACTTTTTAGCATATTTGTATATTTTCTGTGTTTTAGGCCCTCTGGAGAAAGGTCAGGTGCGCAATGAAGCTTTGCGTGAGCTAAGGGTTGAGCTCAGTAAGAAGCATACTGCAGGAGAGTTGGATGGCTTCACCCTCTATCTGTAAGATTGCTTCTCCAAAGTGAAACACATTAGTGCCATTACGCAGATGTGTACAGTGGATTACATACAGATGATCACATGTTTGTATGTATGTGAAAACACAGGTATGGAGTGGTTCTAAGAAAGCTGGATCTTCCAAAAGAGGCCATGGACGTGTTTGTTGAGGCAATACATGCACTTCCGCTGCACTGGGGCGCATGGCTGGAGCTCAGCAACCTAGTCACCAATATTGAAATGGTAACAGGCTTTATGTTCTGACATGCAGAAACTGTTGAAATTAATAGCATTAAAATTTATAAGCTAACTCGCCAAGTCCAGAGTAGCCATTTAAATTTAAATAATCCATCCTTTTTAAAACTATTTAAAAATACAGGATCCACATATTCAATAAATGTTCAGAAATATTTAAACCTTAAAGTGATTGTGTCTGCGTCTACTGCTTTCCCCTCAGCTGAAGTCACTGTCTCTGCCAGACTGCTGGATTAAAGACTTCTTCATGGCTCACATGTACACAGAGCTGCAGATGATTAAAGAAGCGTTGCAAAAATACCAGAACCTAATAGAGGCTGGCTTTTCGAAGAGTACTTACATCATCTCACAGATTGCTGTGGCCTACCACAATATCAGAGGTTTATTTTCTACTTTTTCACTGGGAATTTCGGATGTCTGACGAATGCCTTGTAAGCGGGCCTAGTCTTACAGCACGCTGTCTCCCCTTCTTTCAGATATTGATCAAGCTTTGGCTCTGTTCAACGAGTTGAGGGAGCAGGATCCGTATCGTATCGACAACATGGACACATTCTCTAATCTGCTTTATGTCAAAGTAAGTGCATGAGATCTAAAAAACGTTAGTCAATAATCAGTAGGACTGATGTGGTTTGCACAAAGGCATGGAGTCTTTTTATGAGGCCAGTTTCTGCATTATTTTAGTGATTCAGTAAGAAATCAAAGTAAATGCAGAAAATAGTTTTTTATTAAAAAGGGAGAAAAAGTCCGTATTGAAACTGAAATTTTTGTTGTGTTGTTGATTGTAATGCATGTTTTCACAGAGCATGAAGCCAGAGTTGAGCTATTTGGCCCACAACCTGGTGGAGATTGACAAGTACAGAGTGGAGACGTGCTGCGTTATCGGTAAGCATTGAACTGATCAGAGTAAAGGTCACCGGTTGGGGACATTACTTATGCTAGTTTTAAACCAAATGGCTCATTCATTATACATGTAATCCATAATATATGTTGTTTTTAAAAAAAAAAGTGCCAGTAAGTCATGTCTCTGATCCACAGGTAACTATTACAGCTTACGCTCCCAACATGAGAAAGCAGCTCTCTACTTCCAGCGGGCCCTCAAACTGAACCCTCGCTGCCTCGGTGCCTGGACACTCATGGGACACGAGTACATGGAAATGAAAAACACTTCAGCTGCCATTCAAGCCTACAGGTCCGTCTGGATGTCCCACAGTCACACTCAGCATCTGGATCACCAGGATGTATTTATTATCAGATGACACGTCTGGAGATTTAAACAAGGTTTTATGATTTTTAGTCTTGTGTGCTTTTTCTTCCTCAGACATGCCATTGAAGTGAATAAGCGAGACTACCGTGCCTGGTATGGTCTGGGTCAGACATATGAGATCCTTAAGATGCCCTTTTACTGCTTGTACTATTATCGAAAGGCTCACCAGCTCAGGTATGGACTTCAGCTAAGCAGATGATATTTTATGCTGCTGTTATAAAGAATGGATGTGTTTTGGAAGAAAACTTGCTTCTGTAAATAAATATAGATATATATGTATATTTGTTATTGTTGTTGTTTTTTTCTTAGGCCTAATGACTCTCGCATGCTGGTTGCACTGGGTGAAAGCTACGAAAAACTGTCACAGCAAGCCGAAGCCAAGAAGGTACACATCTACCCACCGCCAGCACTTTACAGTAGTTTCTGTAGTCAATTCCAAAGCTTTTGGCTTGATTTTTACTTCGTCACGGATCTATTTTTGTGTAGTGTTACTGGAGGGCGTATTCTGTCGGAGATGTCGAGAAAATGGCTCTGCTCAAACTGGCAAAGTAAGTGTTTATCACTATATTGAGCTGAACAACAGCGCTCTGATCTGCTGCTCGATATTTTTTTCCTTTTTTTTATTTATTTATTTCTCTGTTGGTGTGGGGTTTTTTTGTCAGGCTCCACGAACAGCTGAATGAATCTGATGATGCCGCCCAGTGTTACATGCTTTACATTCAAGACATTTTCTCTTGTGGGGTAAGCACTTTAAATTAAGCTCTGACACTCATATTCTCAGAGTCTAGGCTTGTGATGATTTGCTCTTTCAAGTGAGATCACGATGACCCAGCTTGCTAATATTATGTATTAGTTATACAGCATTATTATTAATTAGTTTCGTGTGATGGAGCCTGACTGGCCAGCAAAGATGACTTGGTAAACTGTAAGCCAGTTTTTGTCTCCCAACGTCACTGAATGCAGCAGCTTTTCATCGCTCTTCCCAAACAGAAGGGGCTTTAGATCCGGTCTATTAATGCGTCTGGATTTAGGTTGTGTTCATCAGCAATCATTAATGGGTTTTATTTTTTCTACTACAAACAAAATGGGCCAGCATGTTTTTCATTTGTTTGTTTTTTCCCAGGGGACCATACTAAGTTATATACAGTAAACAAAGGGCCAGATCTTAAAAAAGGCATGTACGTGTCTGTCTGGTTTCCAGTGAAAAGGTTTGTTAAATAAAATAATCCCTTTAAATGCTATGTCAACTTTAGCCTACGTGCACACGGTGTCTGTCTGATAATCACAGCTGCACAGGCCACTGATTTAACACAATGTTTTATGTTATAAATATTGACTCCAGGCTGACTGTTTAACTGTCAACAAAATCCAGCTTTACCCTTACAGGAGATGACTGCAAATTAAGACACTAATTATGAGCTAATACATGATCATAAATATGAAAGAAATCCAATTATCCTGTTACTTAGCTGATCTCTATAAACAGATTCTTTAATATAGACAGACTGTTGACAGGGGACAAGATTTTGTGCTTTGAGCATTTGGACAGATTGATATTTCATTGCATGAAAGTGAATCCTTGTAGAGGAATACGTCACGTGACTAACATAGCCTGGCTATTGTTCTGCAACAATTTAGCGTTTTATACTTTATGCGTATTACTGAATAATGACTAGAGCAATGCAAATCTTCACCCAACTATTGGTGAAATTATCAGAAGGCCTCCAAAATTAGCTGTTGCCCCAAAGAGGCAAAATCAGCAGATGGTTTTTGCTTGCAGAGATAGAGATGCATCATTGCATTAGTTCATTTTTTGCTGTTTTACTTGTGTGTTAATTAGCTGAATGGGAACAACTAATGTGATGACATTGGTGGCTAGAGGCTGGTTCCAGCCCTCTGGCTCTGATTTTTCCGCTTGTGCTTCAGGCCATGTTTTATATTAATATAAAGGAATATAGTTCTAACTAAACGAAGTCTTGTCAGGAACAACTGGAGCACGCTGAGGTGAGCACAGCCCTGCGGTACCTGGGCCAGTACTATTTCAAGAACAAGCTCTATGATGAAGCATCTCTTTGCGCTCAGCGTTGTTGCGACTACAATGACGTAAGTGTTCCTGTACGATCTGAGCATCTCGTTTTATATGCTGTATTGTGGTCAGTACTAACCGGTCATGTCTCGCCTTGCAGGCACGCGAGGAAGGAAAGGCTCTGTTGCGGCAGATCTCACAGGTCAGAGATCAGATCGAGACGCCTTCAGCAGACCTGTTTGCACCACTCTCAAACAACAATACTCCCGTCAGGAGGGTGTCTCCCCTAAATCTCATCTCATTTACACCCTGACACAAACTTTCTTCTTCATTGGCTTAAAAAAAATGGACAATTTATCTATCCTGTGACATGAAACTGTTCAAGAGTTTATCCGACGAGGGCTGCGTTGGTGGATTTACATAATAAACTGCATTTGTTTTTGTAAAACTTTCAATCTTCATCATTTTTTTCCAGCTCAGTCTTTGCTAGAAATGTGAGAACAATCAACGTACCTGCAGTAAGCCCTGGACTAGTCAGTATGTATGATGCAGCAATGCATACAGTAAACAACCATTTCTTGTTTTTGGTATGGTTTAATGGTCAAAAGTGCAATAGAAAAAGAAATAATAACAAATAAAGATTCTTAAGAGCAAACATTCAGACAAGATTAACATGTACAAACACACTACAGTCTAAAGTGTACAGCACAAAGCACACAAATGGGAATCTGACTTCTCAGGTCATTTATATGTAAATAATTTACAGCGTACAGTCTTTGCAGGGACTGACTGAAAGGGGTCAAATAATTTGCTACAGTTTAAAAGCGTTGTATTCGGGCTGGTCGAATGTCTTTGTAGGATTTGTTTGTTGGGGGGAGAGTACAGCACAAAGGCACAAAGTGGAGTTGCAGATAACACACATGCGCTATTTTAACCATACAGTCACTAAGCCACTGAGCAGCTTGACCTCAGCTTAAAGCGTTAACTGTTTTACTGGCATCAACATAACTGTTAAAGTAGAAAAACATTATAAAAAATATAAAGACATCAGCAACTTAGTTTTGCTTTAAAGCTCAGTACTTTCCCCTGAGACTACGAGGGGTGAAGACCGGACTAGGAGGTGGAGATGGCTGGCGAGACCGCAAAATCCTTGAGGAGGGTGTCAGGTTTGCATCTTCGGCACCACGGGTGTTGTATTTACGGGTCGCGGTGCGAGATGGGAACAGAGACTGGAAAAATTGTCGTTTTTGCGGCGGGCGGTTTTCGGGGTCGCTCGGTGCGCCGGCACCACAGCCTCTCTTCTTGCAGGAGCTCGGCGTGCTGGGGGCAGCAAAGCCAGAGGGGGGCAGCTGGGGAGGGAGGGACTGTGTTTGGGCCAGGGTCTGCGCTTTCCGTCTCAAGTCGGCTTTGACCAGCATCAGGTCGTTCTGGAGCTCCATGAGGATCTGACCCTGAGAAGAACAAGTCAGTTGACGGGGTGGGGTTAGAACGGAGCAGAAAGGGAGTGGGGTGTTTAGTTTAAGATGGTGAGGCAAAAAGCAACAGCTAAACGTGCTCTGGCTCAGTGACAGCTTGGTGCAGGTGTTAGAAACCTTGTTTTAGTTTAAGATCTGGCGGTGCGAGCGGGTTAGAAAGAGAAGAAAATAAAAAAAAAAGTTTAAAATGAGAACTGCTCATGATATAACGCAACTTTATTAAAGAATTCTTGCATTTTAGCCTCACAAGCTGCTTCTAACTACGAGGAAACGGGACTTTTAAACTCTGCACTGGTAGAAATTTAACATGCAGTACTTTTTCAGCTGTTGCAGAACACAGAGGGCTGAGCACCCTGTTAAACGATTTAAAGAAAATCTTAGTTTACAAGTAAAACTGAAAGTCATTACAAATTGCACACTGCACATTGCTCAACTCTACCTGTTTGGCTAGAGTGTCATCTGCAGCTGTTAAAGCGTGGCGCAGCCTTTCCCCTCCTGTGTTGCGACAGCAGGCTCTTTCACCAGACTGCAGGTCCAGCCCCAGCTTCTGCAGATTCAGCCGCAGCTGACGCAGGTTCTGTTGTAAAAACAAAATATATACACACACAAATTTTAACCTTTTAAAGAGTTCAGAGACTTGCATGCAACAGTGAGTTTGTGTAGAGCATGTACTGACCCGCTGACCCTCCTCCAGCTTGCGGTCAGCAGCAGAGGTGAGAGTGCCAGCAGACCCTGGCACTTCTAGCTGCATCTTAAGCTTTGTCACCTCTGCACAGACAAACAGAACAAATCAGTCAGCTACCATTAACAATATCTTTGTGCGTATAATCAGAAATCTTCCAGTCAGACTGTACCTTGAGTCTTGGTGCACAGCTCAGCGCGGCACTGGTCAAGTTCAGCGTGCAGTCTGCCGAGTTCATTCTGCGTAGTGACGCGCTGAGAGCGGCGAAGGCCCTCAGATTCTCTAGGTGGCGCCGTCATGGGGGCTGCCTCATTTGACTTGTTTTTTTCCTCAAGAGCAGCAGACAGAGCTTCAATCTCCTGATCACGTTCCTAGGGGAAAACGGAAATAAATTTAGCATTCACAACTATCACCGAGAGCATCGCAAATAGTTGTGAATACTCAACTTGCAGAGAATGCAAAGCACTGCAAACTTTCAAGTTACAGACTGACCTTCAGCTCCTGGGTGTAGAATTTCTTCAGGTGTTTCTGCAGGCTATTTATCTTGTCTTCATACCTCTCTTCAATGAGCGATCTCTCAGCATCCAGTGTCTCACTACAGGGTGAGAAGATATGAAATCTTGCTATATGTAGTCATTACAAAAACAGTTAAACGTCATCATTTGTTATTAAATTAAGGGGACGTATTTCTTATAAATCCCTGCTAAGAAAACACCATTAGATGTGCCTACTGCTCGTTACTACTAAAAAGTATTACAGAAAAGCCTTTAAATTGGCATTTCAGATTAAATGAGCCCTCACACCCACCTGAAACCGTCTTGCATTTTAGAGATGACCTCCATCATCTCAGAGACCACCTGCTCTCTCACATTTGCTTCCAGGACTTCTTTCTCTTCCCGCTGGCGACGCACCTCTCTTTTCAGAACATCAACGGCCTGCAGCAAATCCTTAATGTAGAACAGTCAGCTGTCAGAACAAAGGACTTTCAACAGTTTTTACACATTTAAGATCTTAAGGTTAGTTGGTTTAAGTAGTATTTCCAAAAAAAAAAATAATAAAAAGTTGCTTAATATTTAGGTGTTACATAAAAAGCAGAGGATGTTACCTTAGTATCCAACATGGTGATATCGCCATCGTCGACATCACTCTCATCCTCCTCCATCACTGTGCTGCCATTACCATTGGCTGTTGGATCTCGAAGGAGAGACAGGATGTAGGCCACTCTGGTCTTCGTGGACGGGCCATGGACGAGCTTAAAGAGGAAAAAAGCACGATTGATTCTTCTTTGGTCTCACACAGGATGCAAAACTAAACCAACCACTCGGGTACTCATGTACAAATAAGTTTCTTACTTGCGTAGCAATAGCAGAGAATTTGAGGGCCTGGAGGGTCTCGTCATAGATGGATGCACATGGATTGATGTTGACCACCATGGTGGAGGTTCCTCGCCCGCAGAAGAAACCCTGCAGGACACGCGTCAGCTTACTGTCCCTGAAAGGCACCACTTGAAGAGGCCGTGACCTGTCGGTGTAGTAGGAAAACGTATATAGTAAAACAATTTAGTCATTACATCTTTATATGTACACTATTGGAACAAACACAAAAAACGCCCTTCAGGCTGTAAAGTTGATTTAGTGTAGGAAATGTACTCTCCATAAATTAGCGGATCAATAATTTCATTACTGCAGAAGCTGACGCGAAGATAATTTATAGAAATTTAGCGCTTTCGATCTTGAGAGCAGAAAAGTAGTAAAAAGGTCCACAAGATGATCTGTTTCAACCATTTTTTTTTTCATTTACTACACCACCTAAAAATTTTAAAACGTACTTATTGCTCTGGTTGTGCCTCAGGGCAGCAATGCAGCGCCCCAGTGTTAGGAGGGAGGTGTTAATGTTGCTGGCTTCCTTCATCCTCTCACCATTACGCTGATCTTTACAGCGTTCGGACCCAGCCAAATCACACACAGTCAGCCTTAGAAAAAGGAGTCACAGACTTACATTATCATCTTTGCAAACTGTAATCAAAAGTCAAAGTGATCCCAAACTGACATGAAGACTTCGGTAATTAAAGCAAACTTACTCGCTGATGTGCATGGCCTGGCCTGAAGTTGCCCCTGGGTGGACGTGCAGGACACGGATGGAAAAGATGCTGTGGCTGTGTAAGCGATACGTTTATGATCAGAGAAGCTGCAAGTGTAAATCAAAGTAAGGTTTCGATAGGCAAACACGCCGTTTAACATGCTCCTACCTGCGACTGGAGTTCTGGTTGAGGTGAGTGCTTGCAAAGCTTTGGTTGCGACGCCCAACTTTCAAAATCCTCCAGGCTTCCTCGGCGCTGCGGATCTGAATCCAGTTCAGGTCTGATACAACAGGAAGAAGCACAATGGGGTGCACGTAAAGGAGCTGCAGCAGTAGTTACACATGCTGTTATACAGGAAACACGTGAACAAAGCTAACATAGCGTTCGAAGTCTTAACCATCTTTTGCACAGTTGTGTTGTTGCACTTCCACAAACACAAAGTGTACAAAGACTGCAGGTAGAATCGAGGGAAAAGGCAGGTGGAAAATGAAAGAAGCAATTTACTTCTTTTTAAACATCATTTCCTGCCTGATGAAGTGTAACATACATCAGATGAGAGCAGCTGCCTAATGGGAATGAGCCTCAGGAAGTTCAGGCCGACGTGCGTACTTTGATCTAGGTCTAACTCGATTCCTGTGAATGAGCCACTGTTACCTTTCACGTAGGGGTTGCCCTGCTTGTCGTCACTTAGCCGCAATGTGACTCTTTTCCGGGGCTGCTGGGAGGGCGAGGCATCCAGTAGGTCATAAAGGAACTCGTTGTAGATTTCATAGAAGGACACCCAGATTGAAAACTGCACTCCTTCTTCCAGGTCTTCCCCTCCGCTGTGCGACAGGCTATCCGGCTCCAGACAAACACTGTCTGTGTCTGCAGAGGCAAATTAAAAGTCACATGTTTGTTTGTTTTTTAAGGCACTAATCATTTAAATATAAAGAAAGCAGTGTTTAAACTGGAAATTGGTACGTGCTGCACAAACAGCACTGATGTTGACTTCTTTTTGTGTTCTTATAGTGTAAACAGTGCTGTGTACTCATCAAACACCAAATATTCTACTCTACATACAGTATGTGGTGTGTTTAGCAGAAAATTTACTCCATTTATGAATGAAAATCTCGCCTTTATCCTCACCTTCGAGCTGAGTGGCAAAGGTATTGGTACCAGAGAGTCCTCCGATGCCACTATCCCAGATTGTGGTGGTGCCAGTGCAACGAGAATTCCCATCCTTAAATTCACAAGAGGAAGGAGAATCAGAAGATGCATAACTCAAAACACTCATTAAGTCAGAGGACTGCTGCTCCCTGCAGGTTTGAGGCCTTTACAAATGTAACATAACATCAAATCAGTGATAAAACGTTGAAAGAATTAACTACATGTTCATTGTAGTGCACTAGTCTTAAATGTGTCGGGTTTTTTTTTTCATTATTCCACTTTTTAAAACTAGAGAAGCAGTGATATAATGAAAAATCAGCCTGCAGATATTGTGGTGATAGTCACCTTTTAGGAAAACAAATCAGACACGTAGTAGTTCACATTTTCCAAATTTGTTGATTTTATTTGATAGTTTTACAAAAGTTTGGGGAATTAAGACTTTTGGTCACATAAAACAGACGTTTGTCAATCAGCATTTGTTACTGATTGTTTTACACATGGCATTAAAGTGACTGGAACATTATCATGAAAACGATTCATTGTAGGCAAACATTTAACCAAGTAGCAGTCTGCAAGAAAACGATATGACTAAAATATACCAAAGTGTCCAAATGTATCCTAAAGTTCACCTTGTTACTACAATGTGTTCCTGAGTATGCAGATAAGAAAATGTGACTTTTTATGTTGTTGTTCTGTAAGGCATTTAAAAGTCATATTTCTGTTTACCTCTTTGAGCAGAGAGTTTCTGCGGATTTCCTCTGCCTTAACCTCACTGGCACTGAGCTGCCTCACATCCTGATACAAGACGGGCTTCAGGTTCATGCCACCGTACAGACGGCCCTGCAGTTTCCTAAACAGGGACACTAAAGCCCGGGGCAGCAAGCCTGACTCTCGACCGCTGCCTGCAGGTTAACGATTGATAAGCACGGTTTATGTTGTGCAATTATATAACGAACAAACCTCATAATTAACACTGAGATTGATGTGTCCAAGTAATATCTGCAGAACAGAATAAACTCACCCTGAATAGTGTAGGTCTTTCCAGAATTAGTTACACCGTAAGTGTAGAGAAGTCTATTTTCTCCTCGAAGAACATCACTTATCATCGTCTTCATTGTGCGCTCATAAAACTGTTGCTGTGCCGTCTCAGGACCGAAGATCTAAGGAGAAATTTAAAACAAACAAACAAACTAAAAAAAACTTCACTGGTCTGTTTTACTCCAGCATTCACATTTTCCCCACTACATTAAATTTCATCTCTGAAATATTATTACACAATTAACCTAAATAATTTCCCCTGGGGATCAATAAAGCATTCTGATTCTGACAATTACAGCAGTTGCTTTGTCTTAATGGGTTTTCATGTTGGAAACAATATGTTTAGATAAAGAGGGGCTACACATATGACTCTCCTACCTTCGTGAAGCTGAACTTGTGAATACTCGGAATGATGCCTCTTTCTGCTGCTCTCATGTTCTGAGAGTCGTTTGGAGCTTTAAGCAGCAGAGTCTCCTCATCTTGGATAGCCACACAACCCTAAAAGAAAAAACGAAGTTGAATCTCGAGTACGGTTACAGAGGACTGAAAGCTTTTCCCCCAGAAGAAACGAAACTGTCGACTTTGCTGTCTTACCTGCTCTTCTCCTCTGGATCTCTCCGTGTCCGTAAGTGGTCGGATGCGCAGGAAAACCTTCACCCTCTCAGTGGCCCCTTCATCGCAGATTTGAGGTTTCACTGCTACTTTCTAAACACACAAGCATCTTTGTAAATGTTTTGATGTTAGCATACAATATTAACAAGTGTAACAACACCAAAACGCAATCCCAGGTTTAGAATATTACATATTGCATCTCGCTGTACTGCGATACCCAATCTGGGCTTTTAATGCCTACCTAAAACCTGCTAGACTGAAGAAAGCGGCAGTGTTTAAGAATCAGTCCGGTAACAAGTAAACTGGAAATGTCAGAATGATGAAGTTTAAACAGAATTTTTCCCTGCCTCCCTTTCTTTTTTGGGGCTGTTATTCATCTAAAGGAAAAGCGAGGTATGAAATCGTGGCTTTGAAAAACTGTTACACCTCTGGCAATATTGATGAAATATATATATAGAAACACACACACGGCAAACAAAAAAATCTCATATGGATTTGCTCTGAACATGTTTTGTTATACCTGAGGGACATATGATGTTTTTTATTGGGAACTCTTACCGGCCCTGTAATGGATGGCCTGGTGTCCAGGCCCGGGGAAATAACAGAGATCTCTGGAAGACGTGGTCTGGCCAAACCTCCGTGCTCTGCTGCTGTAGATTCAAACACAGCCATTTCCTCCTCCTCATCAGAGGGGCATCCACACGGAGATGACAAAGACAGCGCCATGCCCGTCTACCTGTTCCAAGAATAACACGTTTTCATTAGTATGTAGTATTTCTATTAAAACGGGATTACAAAATGTTTCAAACATGGGCGGGTGCACGAGGCACTTAGAAACATTACTATAGGCTTGTGTTGGAAAAGCAGCAATATACAATATAAAAAAGTAAAAACTAAACTCACTTACACACGAGTGTGACTGTGTCGTTTGTAATAATGATGTAATGGTGGCCAGTAGTAAATGGCATTGTCTGTTTAAGCAGCATTTCATTGTTATGAATGAGTTAAACATGGGTGTGTCGTCATTAAACGAGCTGTTAGGTAAAGGATTACTAGTTTACCGTTCAAAGCCAAGCTGAACCTGCTTAAGTAGTCAAACAGGAAATATTTCCCAGGCTTTTACCAGACCAGACAAGTTTGGCATTAGTGCTGATCAATACAACTGCTCTATGGAAACTGCACGTTTCCTACAGCACTAAGCTTCTCTAGTGCTTATTCTTTGTAGCTATTAAGTTACAAGCCCAGTTCTTCAGTTTCATTTCTTTTTTCTTAATTCAAATACTATTGCATGTTACGCTGAGCTGCATTAAAAAGGTATAAAAGTTTAACATTCAAAAATAACTCCATATTCACATTTTACTGCTTGTTACAGCAAGCCAACCTTGTCCCTTCAAAAGATGAACACAGGAGACGTCTCAGAACTGAGTGCAACTAAATAAAATCATAAATTCTCCTCTAAATGTGCAAGTAGCCAAGTTTAGCCTCCGCCAAGCATGGAGTAAACGGAACCTATCGTGCAGTGAATGAAACAGAATCACTTTATTGTTTATATCAGCAAACATAAATTTAATGACAATGATTACTATAAGTCAAATGCCAATATATATGCTAACCAAGAGATATCGCTTCCTGGTTTAAAATTGGAAAATCGTGCAGTGACTTAAAACCAAAAACAAGCACACACAAAAAGAAAACGTGGATAATGACTTTAGCTTAACAGCACACTTACAACCTCCGTCAAACAGTTATAGTTACAATCTAATTATAATTGCTGTAACTATTAAATTGTTTAAATCCGTATGGACCACATTTATGTAAAACTCAATTCAACTTGCCTGAAATGTCCAAAATGCGCCTGGTTTCCAGTAAGCTAGTTAGCTTAGCGTTTACGAAAGATCGCCAAAAACCAAGGTTACTGAATAAATTACACTGAGGTAAAGCTGTATTAGTTCAGAAAACCCTCCTTGTCCTGATCTCTAAGTTCTCTAAGCCCCAGCTGAGCCGCTTTACCCGATTGCTTTTTGAACAATGCGCTTCCTCACAGGGAAAGTCGCCGATTGGTTGAACTGTGTCGCTGTCTCCCCTCTGATTGGTTAACGGGGCCTCGCATGGTGCGTTATGTAAACGGTGTCTACTTAAACAAAGCACAGATTTCATTAGTTCCTCTCATATCACGTGTTGTAAATAAATGTGGCATTTGATCATGGCGTGGAGGCAGCATGGCTGTGTATGGGCATGTTTACAAAGGTTGTCATAGGGAAGGTATGTAAGAAAAAAAAAAGAAACCTAACAATGAAAACAGAGTCATTCAAAACTTATAATGCCTTTTTTATTCCATGCATATCACATTTTTATGACAACAGAAAATTAAAGATAAGGATAAAGATGACATTTATTAGTCCCACAGGTGGGAAATTTGCACCTTTACAGCAGTAACTACACAATATTGGCTGTATTGAAAGTTAGGTACAAAAAAACAAAACAAACCTATGCCATTACAATGTATTATATAAAGAAAAATAAAATGGTTGAATGGCATTTAAACATGAGATAATTGTGAGGAATATGACAAAGTCATAAAAATAATTGGCATCTTGAGTACAATTCCTTTTAAACAACTGTGGCTCGGCAAAGGGGATCATCTGCCTCCATCTCAGCCAGTCCCTAGCATCCTTTCTGTCCTTCTATTTCACTACACGAACCTCCCATGAGTCCTCTCTTTGGTCTTCCTCTTTTCCTCCTGCCTGGAATTTACATCTTCACCATCCTTTGTCCAATGAATCCACCATCCCTATTCTGCACCTGTCCAGACCATCTTGGCTCTCTGACTTTGTGTCCAAATGGACCAACCTGAACTGTCCCTCTGTCCAACTCAACCTTAAATCTGTTGTTATAAAATCCACATTTCTTTAGATTATCTACCATTTATGCTAAATGTTTTTGGGGGGTTTTGTTATATAATACTAATAACTATGTGATTATATTTGAAATACTTGCTGGATCCTTCCTCATTCTTTCCTTTAATTATGTCTTATACAAAACAGTAATATGAAAGCAAAGTATTGCATAAAGCCTTCCACTGGGGGATAGCTCACTAGGTACAGTGTTTGCACCATGATTGGGAGGTTGGGGGTTTGAATCCACCTCCCTGAGGTACCCTTTTGCAAAGGTGAGTAAATGGGTTAAATGCAGAGAACTACAAAATTTCCCACGTGTGGGACTAAGGGGTTTAAAATAAAATAACATTTTGTGAATTTCTGACACAATCACAATTGTGAGATTTATGCAAATCGTGTGTTCCTTTTAAAACTTATACCACTAAATACACCATGTATTTATCCAGTTAAATCTTGTCCAGGTTTTGTGCTTTGTTCCATAGCAGCAGTGATGCTGTGAATACTGACTCGATCGTGTGAATTTTCAAGTCTTCGTTTCTGCACACTGTGACGAACACCGTAAGAAAAGTAGATGATCAAACCTGTTAAAATTTTTAAAAGAAAAGTAGTGGTCAAACGCATAAAAAGAGACATTTTTGCACGTGTATAATCTTTTTTTATGTTTTTTTAAAATAAAAATATCCTGCACATACCTGCTCCCATCCAGACTGTATAGCGTATCCATGTGTCTGATCCAAGCTGAACCATAAGGTGGACATTAACAAAGGTACTAAAAATAGGAAGTAATGGGACAAAAGGAACCTGGGGATATAAAAGAGGAGAAGCATTGTTAAAAAAAAAAAGCAACCCCCCCCCGCCAAAAAAAAAATAAAATACATAAACATGTTATGCTAATGCAGGTTGGCTAGATTTCTGTTTCAAATTCTATGCTTTCATTAATCAGTCTTCACTGTTTCTCTATCGTACCATGAAAGCAGCTTCTGCTGTATTCTGCGGTTGCCTCCAGATGATGAGGATGATAAAGAAGGTCATTATTACTATCACAGAAACACAAAGTAGGCTCCACCACTGAAGGGCTTGCAGGTAATCTACGGCCTCAGATACGAAGACGCTGAGAACAACTGCTAAAACGACTGAGGAGAATCAAAACATCAATAAGTTTGAGTTCTATTAATCAAAAATTACAAAAATAATCTATGTACAGTACAACATGAAGATGATAACTCACTAATAACAACAGTTAAGAGGGACACATTTTTTGATGTCCTTGTAGTGGGTTGGTATGGGGGACATAATATCCCTCCAATGGTAAAAGGTTCTGCTTTGCTTAGACTAGAATCATCACTGAGGTCAGTTTGGTACCTGTAAAATTAAGGGGATATAATTAAAAAATGCAAAACAATTTAAGTTGTTTAGTTATTTATACTAGTTATATACTAGTTATAATACACTGGTAATCCACTAAATTGTTATAGTCCTGTTTTTTTTTCTTGTTTCACATCCTGGAGTCTATTTTTAATGTCTCCACAACACACAATACGAGTCAATACCAATTCATTACATGATCTCTTTTAATTATAAGTGACTGATTAAAGTAAAGAAAAGCTGAACTCTTTGTAAATTTTAAAAGAAAGCTACCCTGAGTCATTCATTTGTTTAATTTCATTACACTCATAATTGTGCATTATTATTTCCTTACCTTGCGTACCCACACATTTTATGACAGTAATATAATCGTATTATAGTCAATATTTTGAGTTAGTCGATAAGATGGCTACTTTGTGAATGATCTGTGTATCTAAAAATATTACTTGGGGTACTGTAATTATCATATAAGGCAGTGATAACATTCATTTAGTTATATAAACAACTTAATTCCGTCTCTTATCACAGTTTCTTTGTAACCAATCTTAAAGGTAAGCTTGTTTCAGTGACAAATATACAACCCTTCATATATATGTCTTGAGTGACCCCTTATGTCTCTATATTTTGTTAGACTCTAACGCCCTCTACTAATGAGCCACCACTGGTTGCCACTCAGTTTGGACAAGATCTCCAGTGGCACGGGCTAAAATGCAGCCCCACATCATGACAAAGCCTCCACCATGTTTTAGCTGCAGACAAAACATGGGTAATTCATCACTCAATAAGACCTGTTGCCACTGATTTTCAGTCCAGCTCTAGTATTATGTTGAGGTATTTGGCATACCTCAGCATTCACTCCGTGCTTCCCTTCATTAAGAATCACTTTTGAAGGACATCCACCATTGCAGTCATCCAGTGGATGCAACAACTGAAGGGACAGATGGCTTTCAAAGGTCCTGTGTCGTGCCTTTGTATATTTTTTCTGTCTTAAATACATGATTTCAGACACTGTTCATTAGCTGTGGGTAATATTTAAAGCCATGTCTTCTTTTGTCCTCCACTTCTCCAGTTTCTTCACTTATTAAGGACAAACTGGAGACCATGCCAAGATTGTGCTACAGTGTTGTGTTTGGCAGACTGAAGCTTTATGGAGGATTTAGAGCCAGAACTGGATTCAAAAGCAGATTTATTGCTGGACTTACAGGAAAACTACAAACTAGGAAACCTGGAAACTCAGAATGGAATTAATAATCAACTAGAACGAGACATGAGGGAGAAGCAGCATGATGGTGGTTGGGACAAGGAACTAATGAAACTGGCCTTAAATATACATTTGAGCCAAACAGTGAGATGGAACACACAAGTGGACACAGCTAAACTAAATCGGGAAAACAAAACGGAGCAAAACTGAAAACAATTTACACAGGACGTGAAAATATCAAAATAAAAGAGAAAACATAAACACAGGGACGGAGACTCAGACTCAAGACATACAACTCAAGACAAGGAAAGGGTAAACAAACACAGAGGCATGACTGAGTCGAGGGAGAGAGAGCAAGCAAGGGACAGAGAGAGAGAGAGAGAGACACGAGGGGTGAGAAACATAACGAGAAATCAAGAACTATAACCAAACTCAGAGGCACAAGAGAATAATACACTTTGTTACCAGCAGCCTGTCTGAACCCCCCAGTATTGGAGTTTGCTTGGACTTGTTAGTTATTACTTTAGAGAAGTAATAAGATGGTTTATGTATATATGGTTCCTAAGCGCGTCAAAATACAGTTTTAACCTGATGCTTTGTCTATTAGACATAATACTATTTCATCCTTTCAGTTAGATATATTTAAATGATTCATAGGTTAGTGTTTAAGTGATTTAACAAACAAGAAAACATTCTTCTGAAAATGGTCAGTTACAAGGACTGGACTGAAACTGAGTGAGAATGCAGCCAATGTCTAAAGAAAAACTTTGGAAGACCTTCAGAAAGCTGGATAACTAATGGTCAAGACCACTTTTAAAAATGCAAGAAAGTCTTGTTTGTTAGATAAAATATAAAGAAATAAGTTGACTTTTTCACAGTGCTGTAGCAATTATTTGAGATCAGAGTAATAATAAATGTACCTTAATATGAGAATGCAAATGGCAACAAGTGTGTAGGCAAACAGGGTTCCAACCGACATCATGTCAACCAACGACTTCAGGTCAAACAATAAAGCCATGATAGCTGCAAAGAAGTAGAAGAAACAAAATATACTTTTTAAACTCTGCAACCATTTTTATCAATGTTGTAGCCGATGGCCTTAACAAAATGAAATAATTAAGAAATGCAATTACCAAAAAATTATATTATAATCTCTTCTAAAGTGAGTTATACCTGCTACAACCCCTGAAACCAATGTAGCAATGACAGGACTTTGTCTGTCGCTCATGTTACTGAGAGGTCTGAAGAGCAGTCCATCCCGGGCCATGGCAAAGAGAACACGAGGCATCGGAAACATTGATCCTAGAAGGCTTCAGGAAAAAGCTCATAGCTCATTAACAGCAATCCAGTTATTCTCATGACCCTGTTTTAATTTCTAGTAATGATCCCAGTGATTTTATTTAGTGTATGTACCATAAATGTCACCAAAGGAATATTGTAAGGTATAGAGAATTTTAGTTGTGTTTATACATGATACTTCATGCATTATACCTTGTTGAGAGCGCACAGAGTGATCCCACAGCGACTGCATACTTTGCAGGGCCCCAACCGATGTATGCAAAGGCCACAGGCAGTGGGCTGTGAACGCTGAGCAAATAGTATGGCATCAAAAGAGTCAGGGCAGCAGACACACCGAAATAAGCCAAGAAACAGATAAGGAGGGATGCCACAATCCCGAGTGGGATTGACTTCTGAGGGTTCTGAACCTCCTCTCCTAAAGAAAAAACAAAATTTTCCCGGTGTGGTTTATGTCATCATTTTATCTTTAGATGCATTTTTATGACATAGCACCATGTCTATAAAATAAACTATCTTACAAAAATGTATATGCTGTGGAGAATATTATAGTGAGCAAAGGTCTCTGTGCTTGTTTGTTTTTTTTGACAATTGAAATTGGCACAAACATATTCTGAAGTCATTATGATCACAATTTCACTTTCCTCATGCAGGGCATCATAATTACTGCATATTAAGGGTTTTGAAATACAAATCCTAAAATTTACCTGTTGTGGCAATGCAGTCAAATCCAACAAATGCATAAAAGCAAGTGGCTGCTCCTGCCAATGTCCCCTCAAAACCAAAAGGGAAGAATCCTCCGCTGCCATATGTGCTGGTTTTATTCAGGGTCGTATAGTTCCTGTAAAAAGTACATAAACTCTATTATGTGTTAGAGAAGTCAAGCAGCTAAAAAAAAAGAAAGAAAAATACAGCACAAGCCAAAATAACAAGAAAAGGGGGAGGCCATACTCAGATCGATTTGGAAGGGTGTCTTCATATCTGTGCCAGTTGTTGATGTCCCCCTTTATGAATCCAGAGAGGATGACAAAGAGCAACACTAGGATGTTAACTGTTGTAAAAACCTTATTTACAGTGGCCGATTCTTTAACACCAAATGCAAGAATCCCTAGAAAGAAGATATAATAGAATTACTGTCACCATGTCTATGAACCCAGTTGAAAGTCATTTGTAAATGATTTACTTTAGTCAAAAATATGTAGGACACTTCAACCTCTTGTGTTTTTCATCATTTTTTAAACTCACAATAAACTAATAGCACCTCTATTATGTTAATAAATAATTAGGATTTTTTGGATTTGAGACTTACCTGCCAAGAGCATTATGATACCTGCTGCAAAGAAATCTGGATAGGGAGCTAATCCTGGTAAATCTATTGCAACCTGCTTGCCCAAAGAGTTGGCAATGACATTTCCAATGAGATCATCAAAGGTCCCACTCCATGCTCTGGCTACACTTGATGTCCCTAAAACAGAAACCATTACAAATGGTACCTGGTGTTACACACAAACTTAAAATCACTTGACCATTATTATTTTAGTCTATGATTTTTCCAGGATTAAACTGTCCATCCAGTCATGTTATATAGTTACCTATGACATAAGACAGCAGCAGGTTCCAGCCTGTGACAAAAGCCCATATCTCACCCACAGTCACATAGCTATAGAGATAAGCAGAGCCAGTTTTGGGAACACGAGCTCCAAATTCGGCATAACACAGTCCTGCAAAGATGGAGGCCACTGCTGCTATCAGGAAGGAGATTATGATACTTGGCCCGGCCACAGCTCTGGCCACTTCTCCTGAAAGCACATACACACCGGCGCCCAGTGTGCTGCCGACCCCAAGAGCCACCAAATCAAGGGTAGTCAGGCACCGGCGAAAGGTGGACACTTCACCTTCAGGCTCCAGAGGTTTTCTACGTGAAATATTCTGCAGGAACTGCAGCACCTTTGCACCAGACATCTATAATAATCAGGAATTATTCCATCAATTGAACAACAGAGAACAACATCCAAAATTAAGAACTGGCAGTGAGAAAATTGTGCATACAACCACGACTAGTTTTTAA
>VUQR01001886.1:0-19253 GCA_015108515.1 Hemichromis elongatus | reverse complement strand
CTATACACACATCTCTAGTGTGAAAATAGTGGGAGACACACCTGATCAGAGCCCTACCTTCTTCTTTGTAGTTTGCAAAAACCCTATTTTTGAACCACTTTTTGAGAAAACAATTTTAGAATATTGTCAGGAAGTAGGTTGTTTATTACTTTATACATAATTTCCACAGTGAGAAAATGACCCTGATCTGTGAATTTTAGTATTTTTAATTTTAAGAATAGTGGATTTGTATGATTTCTGTAACCAGTTTTATGGATTATCCTTATGGCCCTTTTTGCAATATGAAGATTGATGTTAGCAAACATTTATAAGTATTGCCCTAAACCTCTGCACAGTAATGCAAATACGGTGAAATCAGTGAACAGTAGTGAAGTGATTTGTGGTCTTAATGTGTTTTACTTTACTCAAAATTGAAATTCTCCTTGAAATTTTCTTATGTATATGATTTATATGAGACTCCCAGTTTATTTTATCATCTATTATCACAGTAAGAAACTTGTGTTCAAGAACTCTTTCAATTTCCACACCATCTAAATGAATCTGCACTTGTGAGTTTCTTTGGGAATTCCCAAATAAGACGATTTTAGTTTCACTTGGACTTAGTGATAGTTTGTTCCCGTCAAACAACCTTTTAATTTTGCACATTTTTGAAGTGATTGTATCCAGCAGCTCTTTTAGATTCCCCCAGAACAAAAAAATATTTGTTTTGTCTGCAAATAATGTTAATTGTAATATATCAGATACCTTACTAATATTATTTATATAATTAATACATAATTTTGGACCTAGGAAAGAGCCTTGTGGAACACCACATGCAATGTCCAAGCATGATGAGAATCATTAGTTATTATTATTTCGACTCTGTTGATATCTATCAATAATAAGGCAAAACAACAGAAAACTTAGTAAAACCCTTCTTTGTGGCTTTGTGGCTTCGGAGCAGCTGCAAATCTGTCACCTGGTAGATCAGCACAGATCAAAAGCATGTGACGGTGACAGCACAAGCAACCTCGACTCCTATCTGGCATCGGGTCAAAAATATAAAACAACGGGAAAAAAACGAATTAACACTGATTAGCACTCATGGACACACTCCTCTTCTGCATGTGTCACACACACAACGTTGGACTCTTCTTTTCAGAAAAAAACTGAATTTTTGTTTTGTTTTTTTGGTATAATTGCACTGACATAGTCCCACCTAGATCTTCCTAAACTCTGTAGCTTTATAGATTAAATTTAATACCATGGATGGTTTCAAAGCTACTGCAGGATGAAAGGGTAGCCCTTCCTGTGTTCTTTTAGAGGGAATTGGATGACGAGAGTGTGCTGAAGGCAGGGTGAGGTCTTGGGAAACTTCTCATCTTGACTTGGAGCTACAGCGTAAAAACTCTAAGCAAACAGTGGGAGCCGGCTGCTAAAGTCTTGCCTGTTTTATGTTTCTGAGCATCAAGGTTTGAGATATGAATTCAGTTATAAAGGAGCACCATTTAATTACATTAAACAAATGGAGTCATTCTGGAGAAATTTTATTATAATTTTTTTATATAATCACCGATGAGTGAGGGGCAGATTTAGAAGGAAATGACATGCTCCTACTTGTCAGTTTTCTAAAGAAAATCCAGCTTTATCATCTTTTACTTTACATAGAAGTAAAATTTACAGAATGAACACTATGTTAGATTACATGAAAAATGAAACTAGAAAATGCGAGCATAAACGCTTCACTGAGGTTAAATTAAATAAAAATTAGGATTTTTTTTTTCTATCGACTTTCTACAAGCAAACCTTTTGCATCCTAAGGAGACGCCCCTGCTGATCCTTACGATTAATGTAAGTTTACGGCATTTCCATGCTGGCTGTACTTTCCAAACCCAGAACCAAAGTCCATCTTTTATATACGGTCTTTGGTTTGGTTCTGTTTGGGAAATGGAGTTGACAACTGGAACAAGTAGCTGAAGTTTGATGGAAAATGCGACTCAGCTGGTGTACCCATGACTACACTGAATGCGTATTCACTGCTTTCCGGGGGAATTTACAGTGATGCACAAAACAGTGCAAAAGCAGGGAGATAGTAAGGAAATGACACAGAGGAGTTGGAAGGCCTCTTAGACACCTTTGGTATGCATGTCCCCAGCTCAATCAGATAAGTTATACAGGCATCCCTGACTAGTGGTCACTTTAATTTCCACTAACATTGTGTGGATACAATATAAAAGAATAGAATACCTTTTAAAAGCCATTCTTTGACTAATTAAATTTTTTAAATTTATGTATAGACAGTTTAGCAATTCCTCCTTGTCAAAAATGTACCTTTGTCATCACATCAGTTGTTTAAGGGTTACACTGTGAGCAAGAAACAATCAGAGATCGCTGAATACCGAAGCAGTGGGGAGAACCTGAGGGAAGCGTCTCGTGGAGCCTTATAGGTGTGAGTTCTTGAAATAACTCAGAGTGATTAATAGCTGCCTCGAGCCTGTGCGTGTCTGTTCCGCTCTGATCTGATCGTCTAGGCACCAGGTGTTTGTTGACCGTCACTCTCCTCCCCAAGCTGTTTAAATAACAGTTAGGAAAGACCCGGGCAACTCCTAGGGAGGAAAGCATTGTCTGCCATCCGTCACTGACCCAAACCCCCTGCTGCTAAGTCTATGAATGATTCTTTTACCTTTCAAATTCTGACTTTATTATTCAGTATGTTCATCTATACTTTGCTTTATTTAAAAAAGAAAAAAAAAGTGATAGTAGCTAGGCTGAAAAAAATCAGCTGAGATACTTCTGTCCAAAGTCAGTGAGTCGACACTCTTCTTCATAGTAAATCCAGCAGAAAACAGAGCTGGTGGCTTCATTCCTCTAGACACATTTCCCAGCAACACGAGTTGTTGCTGATTAAAATATGTGCATTAGCTGCTCATACCGTTGTACGAGAGGTTGGAAAAGCGAATGGAAACCCAATCCACTCAGGCTGAGTCAAAAAAGCCGCAGAGGAGTACCATTTCCCTCCGAAGATATGGCTTGTGCAAACAGCCCTCGCTTTAACAATAACAATGGTCTCACCCAGCCAGTCCGAGCTAACTAATGACAGATCCACACCTTAATGCTGAGCAGTTGTTTGGGTTTAGCCAAAGAAGAAGTTGTGTGTGTGTGGGGTGGATTTTTTTTGGGGGGGGAGAAAAGCGGGTTGTCAGCGGGTGGCTGCTGGAAAACTCCCTCCTTCCTTCCCGGGATTGAGAGCAGCCATGAGTCGCAGGTTGGGGGAGATCTTTTCTCTTATGCACCATAAGAGAAAAGTTCTGACGCAGTGAAACGTTACTCTGAGCAGCAGAGGACATCCAACTATAACGCAGCACATTTTTACAGCTTATTGAATTGTGCAGGAGGCAGGATACGGGCGGTGAAGGTGGGGGCAGACGTCTGAAAGGATTCCTCAGTATGTTTTTGGTTCCATTTCTCTTGTAACAGTAACAGGTCTCTTTTTTTTCTTTTTCCCCAGCAATGGTCCATTTCCTCTTCTGGGTCCCTCGTTGTCTTTACAGTTGCGGTTGCTGGTAATTGGTGCCATGCAGTGTGTAATGATTTGATGTGCTTCTGAAGGTCATTTAGTGTCAGGCAAAGGCAATTTAAAAATTGAATATGTAGGCTTCGAGATTTTCTTGCCGACTAGAGAAGCTAAGGGTGGAAAAAAGACAGAACAAATTAATATATTATTTTAATTTATTTTTTAATTTTTTTTATTTATAATAACATATTTTTTTAATTTAATATATTAGAAAGACTATATATATCGATATATTTTCTACTATATAGAATAAAGTATTACATAATTTTTTGTACATTTTTACATAAATCTTCATCAAGGTGAATATTTCCTTAAAAAAAATAAGCACTCATGTCCCAATGTACTGTAATCATAGGGTTGTTCGATTGTTGGGGTTTTCTCTTTATTATTGTAGGGTCTTTACCCTACAAAAAAAGCTCATTGAGGCGACTATTACTGTGATTTGGCGCTCTATATACAAAACTTAAGTGAATCGAATCACACCTGGCTTTGGTTTTCACCATTTTTTCCTCATTGTCCAAACGTATTTTCAACAAAATGTTGAAAAGTCGGCTGAATTGTAGCTGTATTTTATTTAGCTACATCAGCCTGAAGGGCTCACTGTCATGTCTCACGGGGACAACTCAACGCAAAAGTTCAAAGACTAGAAACAACACGTCGATATTTCTTTAGCTTGTTTGGGGTCATTCAAGCAAACTTGTAAAGTTTGTTGTTGTTGTTTTTTTTACACTAACATTTCAAAAAATGACCTTTTTATGCATCTTATAAATATGAAGTAAATGCTGACTGCACAATGTATGGCTATTGAATAATGGCACTGTCTGTCTTTTTTTTTTTTTAGCAGTAAATCTGTCTGCAACCAGTTGCAGAATCTTGAAAATAGAGGCTTCATTGTGCAACCAAAAGAGAAGGAAAACAATGGGCATCAATTGCAAACAGTGTACAGGCACTAATGTGGGCTTAAACCAAGCATTAAAATATGATACACAAATTTTCCATGAAATTTACCACATGTGGATGTCTGTCAGATTGTATGTAGTAAATTTAAAGGTATATAATGGTTCTGGTTTATTACCATATGGACCTTGTCATCCTCATTCGACTGTTTGCTTCTGGTGCCACCACAGCAGATCATATGCCTCCTTTTCACCCTAGATTACTCTTCTGTCACACCACCATGAAGCATGTCCTCCTTCACAACATCAATGAACCTTCTCTGTAGTCTTCATCGTTATCTCCTGTCTGACAGGTCCATCTTCAACATTCTTTGTCAAATGTATCCAATATCCCTGAACACCTGTCCCTCTGATATACTCATCTTTAATCTCATTCCTGGTGACTCCCAATGTATATCTTAATGTCTCTCTTTTTCCCAGCACCACTGTCTCCAAATCATACATCACAGCAAGTCTCACTATGAGTTTTTTTTAAAGCTTTCCTTTCACTCTTGCTGCTTTCCCTTTGTCACAAATCACACCTGAAACTCATGTCCACCCCAATGAATGGTTTATCCCATCCAAATTAAGGTATTTTAACTTCTTGTACCTGCACCTTTCTACCTGCCTCCCTCTCATTCAGACATATATGTGCTCTGGTAAGAACAGGTTTTCTGTTAAAAGGGCAAAGGTGGGATAAACCAGAATTTTTGTGAACAAAAACAAAAAGAGCAATGCGATGTCTTTGACAGTAGACTAGGGTGTTGGGGAAGCCACTTTAAAATGATTTAAGAGTTAATTTTTTGCCTGATGAAATGGAGGACAAAAGCTCTCAGACGTTTGAAGTTTTATTCTGCACAAAGACAATGCTACTGTACAACTCCCAATTCAACGAACCCTAAGTCACTCCTCATGGGTTGGGTAGGTACCTTGTATGACAGTCATTGGGCAATGTGTGAATGGGTGAGAGAGTCAAATTCTAAAGGCATGACTTATTTCAATATTCAGTTTGATACAAGCTGCTTTGCACGCTTGTTACAATATTTACTTTATTTGCATTATTTATAATATATATTAATACAGCAACTTGTTGCAGATTCCATGAAAAACATCTGTGAACTTGATTAAAAATAAATAACTCCATATTAAAATCAGTCCTTTCTTCAAAAGGATCAGCGTCTGTATATGTGAACAGAGACTTGTCACATCTGTTATTCCTCCAGTTCCTGCTGCCGCAGAAAGTCTTCCTGCACAGGCACCCTGCTCAGCAACACCAAGATCTACAGTTAATGAAACGGTGATGATATCTCCCTGTTTTGGCTGGCTTGCTTCAGGAGCAGGCCTCCACACAAACCCCCATCCTGCTCTAACCACAGCCATTCAGATTAGAAGACCAATTTGAAAGGGAAAAAAGACATAAAATTTAAATCAATATTTATAGCTAAATGTGCTGTACAGCAAGAACACAGTGTCACGGGCATCAATCCTGGGGCTTATGTGTCCATGCTAATTATAAACTAATGTGACTTTTTATATCTTTTTTTAATCTGTTGAAGAAAATTCAGTTCAGTCTCATTTTTATAGCGCCAAATCACAACATTCACTTAAAGCTACTTTCTGTTGCAAGGTAAAGGCTCTATAATAACTGAGGGAAAACCCCAACAATGAGATGACCTATGAGCAGATGGCAACAGTGGGGAAGAAAAAACTCCCTTTTAACAGGAATAAACCTCCAGCAGCAGGCTGAGGGAAGGAAGTCTGGAGAACAGACCAGCTGTGGAAGAAAGCTGGAGATGAGTAATAACTAATGGCTAATGTAGGAGCCAAAGATGATCATGTATACAATGGATTGACAGTTTAATATTACTTTGTTTCAGTCTGCCCCATCTAGTGGCTGGAAGTGGTGTGCAATGTACATAAAGGCAAGTGGCACTACCTGCGACACAGTCTTTGACCTCACATCCTCAGATCCAGATCTCTACGGACACTGCTCTACATTCCAAACAATCCTTAATAAATCTTTGTAATCCTTATTTTTAGTTTACTTTAAAAACAATGGATAATGGACTTTCTTATTGCATAAAAGAAATACTGTTTTTATCAGCAACAGCGCTGCTCTGTTGACCTTGGATTGGATGTGACGAGCTCAGCCACTACCAGTAGTTGCACAGTGGAGTACAAACAAAAAAGGAAAGTGAAGAAAACTGGTCTGGGCATCATGGGAAGACCCCAGCTTCCTAAACCTATTGCAGCATAATTAAAGTAGGATTCAGTGTCACCTGATCTACCTCTCAATATATGCTTTGTCAGAAAAGGGAGTTCCATCCATTCTGGATTTAATGAGGAACAGAATGAAGAAGGTAATGTGGGAGAGAAATGCTCTGTTTTTCTAGTCTTTCTAGTCAGCACTCTCATTGCAGCATTTTAAGCCAACTGAAGGCTTTCCGGGGAGCTTTTAGAACAACCAGATAATAATGAGTTACAATAGTTGAGCCCAGAAGTAATAAATGCATGAACTAGTTTTTCAGCATCACTCTGAGGCAGGATGTTTCTAATTTTAGAGACACTTGACAAATGCAGGGAAGCAGTCCTACATATTTGTTTAATATGAGTATCGAAAGCCATATACGGGCCAAAAATGACTCGGCGATTCCTCACAGTGTTACTGGAAGCCAAGGTAATGCCATACAAAATAAATAAGCAAGTCCTGTTAGACACCATGTTTCTAAGATTCGGTAGAGTGTAGAAACCAAGCAAGTACTGCAACAAGACAGAACATCAAAACACACTTATTGCTCTTGATATTACTCCAAGTTTGAAAAAGTTATTCTTTATATAGAAGCTATCTTAATTATTACTTTTGTCTGTATAGTGTTCTTTTATGTCCAGTAATGTGGACTAGAATGTTTTTTAATGCTACTAATATCCTAGAAATCCAGGTTATTTTATGTGGCTTGTAAGGTGATCAAGAAATCTGTGACTGGCCTTTTAAAAGAAATTCTGAAAAAAAAATAAAAATCTATCTATTCTCTTCTGCTTATGTAAGGTCAGCCCAGGGTCTTTCTGTGTAAAGTTAGCATATCCTCCCCGTGTTTGCATGGGTTCTCTCCAGCTTTCTCCCAAAGTCCAAAAAATTGCCCATAGGGGTGTGAAAAATAATAAAAAGTGAAGTAATTAGTAGGTAAATAAAAATTCATAAAAATACCTCAGATTTCAGAACTGACGATGGAGTGTGCGTAAGCTGGCTTAATAAGCTGCACAACACAACACTGGTTCATCTTCAAGGCCTCTTACCTAAAAATTGGATTCATGAAATTGTTTCTTGCTTTCAGCTTTCATCGGTTTGATTTTTATTTAATAAACAATAACTACTCATCTTGCTTTAACAAAACCTCAAGACTTTCCTCAACATGTGCTTGCTGACTTGGTGCCCACAGGAATAGATGATCTAATTCTTTTAATGTGGCAAGTTAGTCATCAACAGTGAAAAGTAGTTATTCTTTTTCTGCCCTGGGACATCCATTGGCTCTGATCTGGCTGCTGAGGCACCAAACATAAAATCATTAATGCTCTAAAAGTGTGTTAGATGGTAGTTCATGTTTAATTTCAAGCCAGATAGCAAACAGAAAACTATTACTCCCAGTCATGATTTTTTTTAAATGCACCCAAACGTGGATTTCTTTTACATTCAGTTACAGATTCCTAATATTAAATTTGCCTTCGGAACAAAAGTTTCTATCACTAATTTCCATCTAGAGTCTTTTCTAACAATTTTTCAAATTTAATCCAATAAACATGTGGTGTGCTGTTGACCGCATACTGAAACAATGTGAATGCCATTGCGTCATTTGTATGTGTCTGCTTGTGAGTGTGTGATTATATACTTCTACTTTTGTGTACTTGTGAGCATAAATGTTGGGGTGGTACAGGCCCATTGTTTTGTCTGTGTGTGTGTGCTGCCGATGTAAAACAAGCCAGCTGTGGTACCATGTTCAGGCTTGATTTGCAACATCTGGACTCATCACCTTCTGAGCTTTCACATTGTCAGAGTCTTCCTCTTGCATACTGATCATTTAAGTCCATTCTAAGCTTCTCTGAGGAGAGTTTGTCTCACAAAGCTCTGCATGATTGCATCCATGACTTGTAACCTTACTCTAAAATAAGACTCAGATGGAAGTCTGCAGATCCATTGGGGTGGCTGTAGCTCAGGTGGTAGAGCAGGTCAGCTACTAACCGGAGGGTTGGTGGTTCGATCCCAGGCTCCTCCAGTCTGCATGCCAAATATCCTTGGGCAAGATACTAACCCCATGTTGCTCTCCGATGCATCCATCGGAGTATGAATGTGTGTGAATGATAGTTACTTAGCACTTAAAGAAATGTGCTGGTGTGAATGGGTGTGATTGGGTGAATGCATTAGTTGTATAAGCGCTTTAAGTGCTCAGACAGAGTAGAAAAGCGCTATATAAGAACCAGTCCATTTACCATTTACCATTGTTGCAAATCACTTGTTACTTCTATTTTAATTTCTTAAACACAACAACTGGCTTGTGAGGTTTGGATTTCTCAAACTGCTTTTGAGATCTGGCAGGTTCTGGGTTGTAAATGACTTGACCATCAATTTGCAAAACTGCAACCAATACATGATCTCCACATTAAAGGCAGAGGTGAAACCGTAGATGCACTTAAAACATCGGGGTGATAGTTTTTGCAACTGAGATGTTGTCAGTTCAATTATTCTACCCTGCTTGCTTCAGGAAGTTGCAGTGCCCCATAAGATGGTTTATGTTACAAAAACAATTATTTCAAAATGTGTTTAAAAGAAAATGAAATTGATAGTCACAGTGCTTATTGCTCAAAATGTCTACTTTAACACTTTCCAACTCTACAGCCTAGTCCAGGCTGTAGAGTCACTGTAAGACTAGAAGTAAGTCTTACAGTGAAAACTCTGTAAGACTTACTTCTAGCAGTCTGCAGTAAACACAAAAGTTACTCCCCCCCCACCCCCAATGCCATAGTATTTATTTGTACCCATCTCCTTCTGCAGTCCCTATTGGGTAGCATTACATATAGCGAAAGGAAAATTCTTAGCATGACTTCACAGAGCAACATACTAAACACAACATGGGGTGAAAGGGATGATGCACTAACTTGTTATTCTTTTATCAGGTGACTTTAGACTAGTGCTTTGTGATACCACCTATTTTGGTACCAATACCAAGTTCCGCCACCGGGCTTGTCCAATCACAGCCCAGCTTGTGCTCCACACTTGAGCTGCCATAACGTCTTCCCTCGTGGCATCAACCTATAAGCAGACAGATACTGGCCAGAACTATCATCCAGTAAGCTGGTCTGGCTAATAGCCATGGAACCCTCCCCCAACATGGCTGGACCTGGTAAACAACAGTGGAGACAACGGTACTCATAAATGGAGGAGAAGTGCACCTTTGCCCGGCTGTCGATTACACGCATTGTTTCCCGCTGTCGCCGTTTCTGCTGTTGGGACTGGGTCACACTGTTACACCCCTGACAATCGGGCAGCTCAATCTTTCCAACGCCTGGCTTCTACACATTTCTCCTCTTCATGTCTGGGACTCCCTCCAGTGCTCAGCCAGCTTCCTTTTAAATAGGTCTTTTCACCAGCTGATAGGCCACCTCAGGACACACCCATGCCTCAGCAGGTGATCGCCATTAGCAAGTCCACAGTGGATTGGAACAATGTCAGAATAAAATTGAGAATAAAATAACAACAACAATAATAATAATAAAAAAACACTCACAAATAAACACTAAAATCAGAATAAAACCAATTATAAAAGACAAATAAAAATTTCCACTGTGTGACATGATGAATAACGTCTGAGAACTGAAAAAAGTTTTTTTTGTTTACTGGTAAATTTTAGTGTCGTTTATACAGACGATGACCGTGTCAGAGTACTGTTGCCTTTTCGATAGCCCTTTATTAAGTTATATTTCTGTTTTTACTTGACTAAAAAATATAATAAAACGAGTGATTTGAGCTTTTTTCTCTCCTCCAAATGAGCACATATAATTTGAAGGAGATTCCTGTTCTGTCTGGTTTTATTTGTGTTATGTATGTTGGTTCACCTTTCAAGCCAGTCTTTTTGACCACAACATCTTAATTTCTTAATATATTAACTTAATATCATCTTTAAATATGTAGATAACAAAAAATGAGTCAGTATTATGACTACAGTCTAAGGACAATGTGGTGTCATTCAATAAAAAAATGGAGATAAAACATATAACGGAGCAATAGAAAATCTAAACTGTTACTGAAAAAAGAAGTTGAAATAGTTAAAAGATCTGCAGATTTTTTTTTTGGTGGCAACTACTGACTCGCTAATTTTCAATTCTATCCAGTTTAGTTTTGATTCAACACTTCCTGTGTGCCAATTAGATTTTGAGCCAGTGACCATATCCATAATTTTAGACAAATGGGGTGAATCCACAGGGTCCTAATTACAGAGGATGGCACACTCCTTTCTTAAGCTCCCTCAAATTTGTGGCAGCAAAGATTCAGGCAGAAACTATGGTTGTATTTTTATGCGGAACCTTTGCCAAATGTTGCTTTAATGCCTGCTCTGTACAACTCAGGAACCATACTAAACCCCAGTTTGTTCACTTCTCTTGAACTTGGAGCCATGAGCTGAGCTGCTCATCGCACCACTGAGGCTCATAATTAAAAATATCCAGTTACTTCCTCCTTACCTCTGCTGACCCTGGCCTCGTGGCTCAGCGTACCCGAGACCAGTGAGCCGCCTCTGGGGAGCCACGGGAGGAACTTGGCCTGGACATTGGATGGAGACTGGACAACGTTTGGAAGTAATGGGGATGTTGACTCAAGGGTGACGAGGGTGGGCGGACGTGACCACTGAAGAAGAGCATGCCAGGTAAACACTGCGCAATCACGAGGCCAGATTAACCTTGCTTATGATGCCAGCGTCCAGGCTGTGTTTCTACTGCTTTGAAACGCTGGAGAAATTTGCAGAATTCTGAATGCGACAGAAAACAAAAATGGACATGAAACAGATGAGAGTGAGAAGAAGAGAGAGCGAAATGGAGACAGCAACACACTGAAAGCGGTCATGTTTCTGTCTCTGGGGCTGTTATTAAAGCAGCATCTGGAATGCAGGAATGTCCGCTGACGTCTTTCTCATCAGGTAGGGTACAAGACGGGGAGGCGAGAGTGTCAGCTTGTTTCAGGAAGGAACTGATACTGTGGGCCATCTGAGGATTCAAATATTGCCACTCGAGGGAAAGAGGGGAAGACAGAGGTATCAGTTTCACGAAGAATGAAACAGATCCACAGTGAGGGAGCGACAAAGCAGTTGAAAAACCGGTTTGTATTAAACCGTGATAGAATAACGCCTAAATCCTTCACGGCGAATGGTCCAAGGCTAAAGGTAACACTGGGCCCCCTGTCATTGGGACCCCCTCCTCGAGTACCAACCCACTGTGGTGAGTGAGCGGTGGAACAGCAGAGGGCCATACATACAGTACACACTCTGTCTATCTCATAGGCTCTTTCAGCCTTGTGGTTTGGCAGGTCGGGCAACGATGTAGGTGGCTTCGAGTGAAGATACGGAGACCCATGTGTGTTGAGCTTAAGTATTCAATTTACCTCTGCCATTAGGACACATTACACATTGAGTCTGTGTGTGGAGTGGGTGCGAGTGTTGGCTTATTGCAGCTAATCCCTCACTTTTAGCCTGCACTTGGCATTGTGTAGCACCTTATATTTGTCATGCAATTCAAGTTTTAGAGTCTAATCGGGAAGTTGAGACTTAAGCTTCTGCAAACAGCAGAGAAAAGCGTCCAGTATCGCGGCTCACTGAGCGAAGAGGAACCTCTTATTCCAGTAACGGGGGGTACTGCTCAGTTACCTACACCGAGGTATTCCCAAGAGCCTGGCCAAACATATATCAGCACTGTTTTATATCAAAGAACTTTATTTTGGCAAATGGTGATGTTTGCTTGGAGTGAGCACTTTTTAATGAATTCACTTGGTTCTGTACATAGTGTTAATGCACAGGAAAAACATAAGCTAAAACCTTTTGACGTCTGTCTGGGTAATATGGGCTTATGGGAAGCTTAGACAACTTCCCATAAGACAACATAGACCCATGCAGGGTTTCGTCGCACAAATACCCTTTGTGGGACGTGCAGAAATACTCCCTTAAAAGAAAAGGATCTCAGAAATAAGGTCAAGGTTTAGCTACTGGTTTATAAAAATATCACTACCAACAGTCCTCAAAGGGATTAATTTATGTGTCGTCTATTTATGACGGTTAGCATTCACATAGGTAACATTTTGAACTACTGAATGTAATACAACAGACAGTGAAAATAAAAATTAAGAAGTATTCTCTTTCTAATTCAGCCCAGTTCCTAATACTGCAGCCCAATTCTTCTGTCCAGCTATGGGGCAAATTATTGTCACTAGCTGTTCCTGCACTCACAAGTGCAAGTGCAAGACAGCTGCACTTAACCATGCTATTTTTATATAGGCTTTATTTTTGCCTATGTAATCATTTTCATTACAGCTGAGCTATCTGCAGTACCAGCAAAGAAACGCCTGGCTTCCAGTGTACTAATCTGACTTCGTGTTTCTTCTGTTCCTTTAAATTACGTTAAGTTGCAGAGCCCCGACACTGCTGTGGACCCACGCGTGGCTCGTCCTACACTAAAGTTGTTCCAGCACGGCTCTTCGATGTGCCTTTTATTCTGTTCTATGCTGTCCTGTGCTCCGATGCCGGCTCCTCACTAGGTGCCAAGTGATTTTTATCACTGGGAAAACAGTCTCCTTCCAATCTCAACCCTCTTAGGAGCATATGAATACACTTTACACTCACACGAAGGAAAACAGGTAACTTGAGATCAGGCTTGGGGCAAGAGCAAGAGTCTGCAGGTAAAAGAGCTGCAGTGTGTCTGAGTGAGTATGTGCTGCGTGTGTTGATGCTCATGAATACCGTTATAACACAAGTGTGCCTGCACAGTATATGTGCTTTCATTTTAAACCTGGGGATACAGTTTGCATCTTGGCACAGTGGATGAGCAGCAGAGGTGACATAAAGTAAGAGTAAAGAGCAGAACTGCTTTTTATGTGAAACATTATTTATCCAGGGAGAGTTCAGTGGGCAAATGTGAATCTTTTTCCAGTGATTCCATTAACATTCATGGGCGCTACCATCCTGGCCACAGTGTTCTGCTGCCAACCATTCCTCAGCAGTCAAACGAGGCCTCTAAGATCTCGTTCATTTGTTGTCTGAATGAGTTCATCTCTGGATATGTTTTCCTATATCGACAGCTGTTTATCTGATCTAGACTTCAAACTTGAGTGATAGGATAGATCATTTGTTTCTGTTCGCTAAGGTCAGTATGTAGCCTGAAATATTGTGTTAAAAAAGTATTTTCTGCAAAGTTCTACTATAAAAAATGTCTGAACTTTTTTGTGTTAACTGTCACGTCTAGTTTTGTTTAATACCCTACTTTAAAAGTTAATCCAATGTGCTTCAGAGGCAGGCACATTTACATTCTAGGTCTCCAAAAACATTTAGTTTCAAAATACATGAGAAGGGGAAAGGTTGTTGTGTTGTGTTAACTTAATTATGTGAAAAGTAAAAATCTCAGTGATTTAGTGGTCATTAAAATGTGTTAAGAATTTGCAAACGTATAATGATTAATCTAATAAATCATGACACACTACTCTCCTATTGGTATTTCGTATTGGTATGTGATAGTTGATACTCAGTGGGTGAAGCTTGTCACCCTTGTTTCTTAACAGCAGCAGCATCAAAAGCATCAACATCCAAGACTTATCTAGTCACATTGCAGGATGTCAGCCAGTGACTCTTATTCTCCTTCTAGAGTTTCACCTCCTGCTGCCACTGGTTCAACCTTGCTGACATAATATGTCTCTCTAAAGAGGCCTTGTTGTTTTTCTGCCTCCTGATCTCCAGCAGTTTTGCCAGCTTGGTGCGCTTCTTCTTGGAGAGGCACTCTTTGGCCCCTCAGTCCATCTCCTGCATTGTAAACTCTGTTTAAAATTCACAGACTTCAGCCTTTATTTTGTGCTTTGGTTGGCTGGAACTGGTCAGGCTCCTTGTTAAACTCCATATCCCTGATCTACAAACAGGGCCGTCGCACTCAAGAAGATCCTACGCATCACTCTTTGGTTTGTAGCCTATGTCTTTCAATCATGAAAATGGTGCACTATTTTATAGAAGAGATTTAGTTGTTGTGTGTGGTAGATTTGTGTCTCTAGCAGGCCACTTTGTAGAGGGGTTTAACACTTGTCAAGCTAGGCAAACGTCCACGTGTTGGTGTTGTTCCTGTGTCACCAGTCATGCAGTTGTGTACAATTCCCACCCCCTTTTTATAAAACTCTCTTCTAGAACAAATGGTCAGTTTTTCAAATGTTTCCTTTATTCATTTATAGAATGTAATAAGTATATTATTAAGTCAGGTTTGGTGTTAGCCAAATTTATGTTCTTCATGCAGGTTTGCTAGTGATTCATTTCAGTAGAATTAGCTTATGTTTGGCTAATACTAATTGAATGCTAAGAAAGTCATTGGTCACTAACGTGGATGATCCTGGACCAAAATTTTTACGATGGAGGAACCACACCAACATAAGGATATCAGGTTGTGCGAGCAACACACACATACAGAGATTTCTCCGTTCTCTACTGCTAAAAACACACCTACAGTTTAAAGTTCAGCATTTCACTACCAAATTTAAGACATTAGTCTCCGTTGAATGCTATAAAACAAACAATACCGTCATTTTGAGGGGTGGTTTCCCCAGTTTGTTTTAATATCATAATGACCCCTTTTGGAAGGTAGCCACCGCATTAACATGGACATTTTGTGCCCTCAAACAACAATCTGGAGTCATACATGCAAGAGTTTATAACCTAAAGCTGAAGGCAAGGCAAGGTGTGTCAAGAGGTCCTCCCCTCATCAGCCTCTGTTTATTTAATTTCAGATTTTCCTTTTTTAACACACATGTACATACACTAAATCCCCCATAAGTCATAAGTCTCCATCCCTCCTCCACTCCATGCTTCCCGCCTTCTTTCAGCGGCGCTGTTTATTTTAGATTTTTGGAGGAAAAACCTACAGTTAAATGAAAACAAAGGTAGCGTCACACTCATAATATTTGGAGTGGAGAGCAATTTATTTTCCTTTTATTAAATGCTGATTAATATGCAGTGTTGGGGAGACTAATACCGCAGGTTTCATTTCCCCAGTATCCTGTGCTGCGCTGTCTCTACCTCAGAGGTGGACCCAGCTGTGAGTGAGCTGGAGATATGGAAATCTGGTCTGAATTAAAAGAAATAAACTCCTTTCTTGCTGTTGCCGTTTTCCTGTCTCCTCTTCAGTCATCCTTTTTTCATTCTTTCTTTTCTGAGCTTGTAACTGTCAGGGTGAAGTTTGTTTTGGGGCCGGTGTTAATGTGGATGCCGGGAATGCCCAAACCCTAATTGCTGTGGTTAGATATTCATGTGTATGTGTATGTGTGTGTGGGGGGTATTCCTTTTAATTAACAGTGAGCATGCATCATCGTGGCAGGTGAGGAAGTGAAGCCAGACAGTAACAATGCTGCCTCAGCAGCAGGACCTCAGACCACATTCTTCCTGTTTGGAAGAAAAGTTTTCAGGAACGACCCAAGAAGACTCAGAACTTACGTTGAGTAAAATGGGTGGGACAAGTTTGGAAGTGATCCAATCAGAACTAACTGCGCAGTAAGATTAGATGCAGAGATTTGATCTGCGCTGGGAAATAGCACAGCTTTTTTTGGGGGGGGGGGCTCCCATCCATGCATTCCATTTCCCATTGAAACATGACAAAATGTCAATGCTGGGGAGGAAGGCAAGACATATGTACACATTACATGTTTGATAATGAAGGAAAAGAAGAGAAGACCAACTCCATCCATCCATTCTCTTCCATTTATCCTTATCAGAGTCATAGGGAGTTGGGCTGGAACATATCCCAGGACCTTCTTCTAGTGATCATCACACCAACTAATATTAATCTTATGATTACAGATGACTAAAATCAAAAGAATTTAGAAGCCTAAATTATGAATAAAACTAAACTAAAATTTGCTGGTAAAATTAACACTGATTTAAATCAATTTTAGCTCCTTCAGTTAAATCTTTGGGTTTCAGTCCACTCCCAATGTCATCACATCAACGATTAAGAATGATTTTTCATTGAAAAAGCTTTCAAAAAACTATTATATATTATTTTTAATGTACTTACTTACTTACTGCCTCCCCCCGTACCAACAGGTTTGGTGGTGGATTCAGTACACCTCCAAATGGACCACCCTGTGTCTCCTTTTTGTCAATATATGTGCCCAGTATGTGGGCAGCATGGTGGTGCAGTGGTTTGCATTGTTCTTCACAGATGCCCCGAAAGCATTAAAGTGACTGTGATCAAGACAAGGTTAAAGAATAATCTTCCAGATTAAACTTCCACTAGTCTTTGGCAGGTTTTCAGCATAAGCTCAAACTGTCTGTGTGTGTGCAAAGACAACATAGCAATAATCTCAAAACATACAAAGAGCACACTTATGTTTCTTTGTACATTCACAAGCTCGCATGCAACGAACACCTCAGAGATGAGGACCTGGTCGGGAAATATGACTCACGTCGGCTTGGGTAAGCAACGCAGGTCGACCCGTCACGTGAAAGGCTGTCCTGGAACAACTCTGTAACCGTATAAGTCGCTGTTTAAACAGGCCTCCGAGAGATGCCCTCTCATTTCCTGTTGGAAAAGCTGATCAATCACAGCTCTCATCACCTCGGAGGCAGCGAGAAACGGAGATGTCGGTGGACACAGAGAGGAAGGTGAGATGAGTGAGGAAATGACAGAACAGAGAGGTTTTTTTATTGTTGTTTAAAAGTATTTGTGTTTTATGAGACAGCTAGTTTAAATATCTGAAAGAGCGGGAAAGACAATGAAAAGGCAAGAGTAAAGCAAAATGGCAATTTTTTAATGAGTTTTTTTCTTTCTTTTTGCAAGATTCAATCTAAAATTGCAACTTCTAAATACTGATTTGGCAAAAAAGCGCATTTCCACTTAGTATGAAATTATCTTTAGAGCAAACATCTAGTATTATCGAAAAATGAAAAGAGCAGTGAGTAAAGTACGGAAGAAGACATGCCCCCTCCCTCCCCCCCGATTTGTCTTTGTGAGTGTTAACCAAGAGCTGGATGAATTGTGAAACATTACATCCATATATCACCTCCAAAAGTAGGCTGTCCTGCTCTTACAGGTCCTCCCTTCGCCCCTTCTTCCTGCCTAGCACTTAAAAAAACACATTGTGCCAGCAGCTCTTGATTTCCACTTCAACACCATGTCGTTTTTCAAGCGAGCTCTATCAGAAGCGTTTAGGCTGAACGCAGAGCAGACCCCAGTAGCCAGCTCGCCCCTGCCTTCTCTGAGTCAGAGCATGCTCGGCTCCAATTTGTCCAGACATGGGCCAGCGTGTGTGAGTCTGTGTGTGTAGGTGTACTCTGATGTGCAGGTGTGTAGATGAAGCACTAAATAAAAACTCTGGTTTAGTTGTTCTTATGTTGCAGTGTTGCACCATATATAAAAGTAATAAAGCTAAAAGTCCTAAAATCATTTATTACTGTTTTTACAATCACTATATGGCTTTTGTTCTCGGGGACAGCTATTGAGCTTATTGTTTATTAACAGTTATAGTCCTATTTGAGAAAAAATGAAAGAAAAAACAATATTACTGGCTGTTTACAGAATAATATATATTATTTAATTGTAATTGTTATATAGAGAGAAAGTATTTAATGTAAATAAATGATGGACATAAGCAGTGATATCACCCTACAGTTATATATGGCTTTTTGCTGTTGTTGTCGTTGGTGTTCGGTTGTTTTATCCTATTTTTTGTTGCCACAAACTTGGGTGGAGAACCAAGTTGTGTAAAAACGTTTATTTCTGCTGCTAAGTTAACCAGCTTATGTTGGAAATCTATGGGGTTAATTCTCTCTCTTTGGAGTTACAATCTCAAGTTGCCATTTGAGGAGAAGATTGGCACCGGCTTCATTTTCAGCTTGATTTACAAGCTGAAAAAGGAACACTATTTCACCTACAGGCTGCCAACTGCTAACTGTTATGTTGCACCACCATTGCACAATTTTCTTTCTGTTAAAGGCCAAACTGTCATTGTAATTCTTCCACTGCTACAATCAGTCAGTTTGTCAAACCTTTTGGTCTAAATTAAGACAAAATGATCTAACAAATTTGGGATTGACTACGTCGAACACAGTTGTGACTAATGTCTGATTTGATTCTTCGTATCACGAGCAGGTCAGCATTTGTTGCTGTGGTTGAAATGTCTTTACAATGAGATGTCTAAGGAGCTGTAAGGAAAAGGCGTCTGGACTTCTTTAGGTTGCTTGAAGACGTTTCACCTCTCATCCGAGAAGCTTCTTCAGTTCTAGGGTCAAATGGTGGAGAGTCCCATATTTAAGCCTTGTGGGAGTGTCCCTCGTAGAGGGACAATGGGCCCCCTACTGATCCTCTACCTAATCACACGAGGTGTGAAAATGGGTGTGGGTCTCAATCAGCCATGGTTTCGGGTGAACTCATTGTGAAACCTGGCCTCACCCTATCATGTGAATTCCAGAGGACAGATGGCCCAGGATGTGAGTGGGCGTTAAGGCGTCTGGGCAGGGATCTCAGAACTGGATTATGGAGACTGTCAG
>VUQR01001883.1:7639-34790 GCA_015108515.1 Hemichromis elongatus | reverse complement strand
AAAGATGTTGAATCTATTTAATTATTGTTAAAAAAAAAAAAAAAAAAGGTTTTTGTGCTTTTGTTTTACACGGGCATTTAATTAAAGTCGATTATGTCGATTATTCATCATGAAGGGGGGGTGGGAGTGGTTACTTTTTTTTTTTAGCTGGGAATTGGTAACCCTATTAGTTAGGTTGTTTAATATTTCTGCTAAACACCTGCTTTTCCTATACAGTAATACCTGGTGGGCCGGTCTCTAGTCAAAATGCCCAGGCCGATTTTTTGTCTCAGTCCAGCCCTGGCTTCACCCCAGATCTAAAATTTAACACGCATATTATATAGAAAGTGTGCACCATTAATTCAATTCATTCATTCATTCATTCATTCATTTAAACCACACTTCATATGTATGTGTGCATGAGCTATAGCAAAGACAATCAAATTAACCAGATTTAAAAAGAAAATGTCTATATTTTCTAAGTTCACTTGTTTCATCATGTGTTGAGATAAATGCACATTTAAAAAACACATGGTCTAATATTTACATTTAGCATATAATTGCAACATTCTTTTTTTCATTTTTTCAAGACTCCAAACGACTTGAAATTCAAAGTTTACGACTTTTGACTTTACTTGGACTTTTACACTAGTGACTTGAGACTTGACTCTGACTTGCCTGACATTACTTGAGACTTGAATCGAGACTCGAGGATAAAGACTTGAGACTTACTTAAGACTTGCAAAACAATGACTTGGTCCCAACTCTGGTAAATGTATAAAACAAAGCATACTTTCCCTTTTCTCTTTAATGCACAACTTTAGCTTGTGAGGAAATATTTTTCCATTGTGGCATTGCTGCTTTTCTTCTTCTTCAATAATTGTTAAGTAGTTTTTCACTAAGTCATTGTGTGTGTGTGTGTGTAACTGCTTAAACAAGCAGACAATAAAGGAAAACACCAGTAACTCTAGACTAATCCTGTAATTATGCCTTCATGAAGTGTGAGGGTTATAATTTCAGCCAACAAACAAAGACCATTTTTCCTGCCGTTTAAAAGTCTCTGGACTAATTTTTTAGACTGCCGAATTTGCTGTAACGTGTCAGCCTCTAAGTAGCCGGTGTCAAAAAAGACATGTTTGTTGGACTGCCGTTAATGTGTTTTCCCCAGTTTGGTGAGATTTAGCACTACACCGTTTGATGTCTCTGTCTCGTAGGGACTACATGGACCCAGGAAATAGTTGACCTGCTCCTTCACAATGGAGATGCTGAGGCCTGCAAACGAGCCCCCACACCTGTCCGCAGTCCATTCCTAGAGATCTTCTCCCCACCTCCCATCCCTTCAGGTGTGTGTTTTGTGTCTGGTTTTATTCTCTACTATGAGTCAGCAGATTTAACATGTAGTTGCATGTGTAGTTGCATGAGTTCTGACATGTAGCATGTCAGAACTCACAAATGAAAATCAAGGAGGAATGTTTCCGTAACCGATCGTTTTTTCCCGCCCTAATCAGTGTCAATGAGTTCTTAACCCATAAGCATTTCCCTCAAAACAAAAGACTTAAACCTGAAGTTCTGCAGGGGGTTAACATAAGTTAATATAGTTGGGTCATTTTAGTGAATGCAGCTTTGCTTTTCAAACATGGATTAGCTATATTTGTGTTTGACTAAACTTTAATACCAGTCTGTTGAAGTTTTACAATGAAGCCAACTATAAAGCATGTCACGGTGACCTAACAGGCAGGTTTACAACAATCAGTCACAGACAGCGCTATTAAAGAGTAACTGCAGAGGTGTGGCACAACAGTCAGTGCTGCTACTGTGTAAGGAAATCTTAAATGTACTGGGCAACTAGATTGTCACTATATTTATGCAAGAAATAAAATAATAAACTTTGCCCTCCTACTTTAACTCTCCCCTGGGCTGTTGACTCAAGAAAGCATGCCTATGTTTCATCAGTGTCTAATCACTTCAGGTGTTCTTACCATGAATATCCAGACTTGGTCGACTGCTGTTTGTTATTGTTGCAAGTTACATATTTATATCGTATTTATCTATTTTTTTTTTAGCTTGTTGCTAACTAAGCTTACAAACTTAGCTTAGTTAGCAACACAACTTGTTACCAACTTTAGCTACAGTTAGGTGCTGGATAGTTCTGTTTTCATATTACATTGTGTATAAGTCGTGTATTTTTATTTTTATAATATCTCTGAAATATGTTGCCTAAATATGTACACCTTAAAGTTGGTTAGTCCAAAAGGAATAAAATTAGCCCATGACCTTGGAAAACAAAATATGAATTGGATTGAATTGAATTAAATTAATACTGCTGTCATATTTTTTGGGAAATTTGTCCTAAAGATTAATGGGTGCCTCAACTTTGTGTCCTGTTTAATGTTATTTTAACCCTCTTGGGTGAAAAAGTAAATTTCACAATGGTAATAAGCAGTTTCCATTGGTTGGACTATATGAGAAATCATGGAATACATATGTTAAGATTTTCCAATTCCCTTGATTTTTTTTGTCTCAGGTCTTGATCTTCTGGAAAAAATGGATCCCCCGAGAGTTATCAAGACACATCTTCCTTTTCAGCTAGTGCCTCCTGGATTCTGGGAAAACAAATGCAAGGTGAGAGTTGTTTTCTATCAGACTTCAGTGAGAGTAGAAATTCTGCATTTTATTGCTTCGTAAAAGGTTCATGATACAATGTACGTAAATGAGGTAGGAGGTTACTAATGCCATGCTAGACACAATCTCATCAAATAACATGTTCTCTGTACTGTGAATATCTTTTCGTGTTCCTCCTGATCATGTGGGAAGGCTATCTACGTGGCACGCAATGCCAAAGACAATCTGGTGAGCTACTACTACTTTGATCTTATGAATCAGACCCAGCCTGAGCCAGGGCCCTTTGATGCCTACATCCACAAGTTTATGCAAGGAGAGCGTAAGTATACTTCCCTCTGTGTCCTCATACTGTTCTAAGCCATCAATAGCCCTATATGTTTACCCACCAAAGCAGCATCTTTGGTTGCCTGGAGGCTTTTGTGAACAAAATATGTGATGGTGGATAGAAACTACGACAACGTGGGTAACCATCTTTTATGCTTGAGTGGTCACGATAAGATTAGTTGCACCCTGTGTGGCTGCAGCGTGCATATCTTGTGAGGATCTGGATATGAGACTCATAACCTTTTATAATATCTTTATTTTAACAATTGGATACATGTTTACTACCTATAAATGAAGTCACTGATTTGAGTAATGCAAAATGTATGTATTAAAGTGAATTAATACCTGACTCCTATCAGCTTTAAGTGTTTGGTTCTGGTAGAAGTCAAAGTGTTGCTGACATATAACCAGTCTGGCTGCTTTGCTGCTAATTAGACTGGAACATTTTAGAGTATCTTTAAAGTTTAATGTTTGAAGAGCATCTGTGCCAGTTTGGCGAAGATTAGGGAACAAAAGGTGGCCTTTTCATAAAACACATTATTGTGGAAATGTACATAATAGGCTTTGTTGTGCTTGATTTATTTAATAAATTTAAGGGTCCGTCAGTTTATCAGATTCAAACATAGATACTTTGTTAATCTTTTGCAGGAAATTACATTGCCATGGAAGCTTAAACACTAACATAAACAATATTAATTCCTTATAAAGTTAGTAATATATAAATAAATATAACAACCAATAACTAGCATGCAAATATGCAAACATTTAGAAAAACTCAAAGTATGAGTACTGAGCATATAAATAAAATTGAATTGAATTGAATTGTGCATTATACAGTGTTATAGCAGCTGATATAAAGGACCTCCTGAGGCTCAGACTGCACTTTGGTTCAATCAGTCTTTGACTGAAGTTGCTACTTTTGATAACCTCCAGGGCATGGAGTGGTTGTGCAACCTGGTCAAGTAAAATCAGATCTAAAATCTGGCAAAGTTCAAACATTACATGCATAAACCCATATTCCACCTTTGTTCACTGGTTGCACACAAGGCACAAACACTAAGCTTATAACTCATCTAATTCAAGAGATGAACCAGTAATGTATCTACACAAGGCAGACAGCTTCACAAAGAACTAGCTGTAAATTGTGTCTTTGTTACTAGCAGTCTATCACAAAACAAACTAATTTGTTTGCATTTCTTTACTTGAATCTATGATGATTCCCAAAACGCTATTAGTTGAAATCTTGGCATAAAATCTTTTAAAGACTTGCAGGACAAAAGAAGAAGTGGTAGACAGACCATGCCAACAGCTTCATTTTTCAGCATGACAGTGATCCCCCAAACACTGCCAACAAATAAAATCATACCAGGAAAGAAAAAACACAGAATTGGACACTATGAGTCATGGATTGGCCTCCCCAGAGTCTGGACCTTAACATTAGTGGAGCAGTGCGGGATCATTTTGACAGAGAACCAAACAAAAGGAAGCCAAAATCTAAAAAGCTAAAAATGAACATCCTTCAGGAAGCCTGGAGAACTATTTCTGAAAACTACTTATAGAAATTAAGCTTAAAAAATAAAGGTGATCATACGAAATATTGATGTTAAAGCTAGTTAGAATGACACATCTGTCAATAAGTCACTACCTATTTATAATTTTCCTAGCATAACATAAAGTTATATATAATTATATAGCCATGAAGTCACTATTTTTTCTAATAATTCATCAGCTCTGCAGTTTCACAGCTATAAAGTCATTTAATGTTTATCAGTCTCTTATCAGCCAACAGTTACTAAAATACCTACTGTCAAAAATGTTGATGTTAAGCTATTAATGAAGCTTTACAATAGCTGTAAAATATAAACAGGGTGTCTCTGTGAGGTTCACTTTGTCATTACTGGAACAATTATATAAACATCCACAACCAAACTGCCCAAAATTTGCGTTTTTAAGTGAATGACACTTTAACATTAGTGTTCAGAATTTATCCACACTCAGTGGTCACAGTCAGCATAAACCTGGACTGGAGTGGGAGAAATGTTTTCATCAGCTGCTTGAATGAATGGCCTTTGCCCTGCTTCTACAGTGTCATGGGGCTCCTGGTATGATCATGTGAAAGGTTACTGGCTGGAGCGAGAAAAGAGGAATATTCTGTACCTCTTCTACGAGGACATGAAAGAGGTGAGGAGAACACGTGGATTATTACCAAAGCATGCTGAGCATCCCTCTCCAAAGCAAATGTAATAAACGCAACGCATTCATTTGATCTAAAAGGTAAAGCTGTGATTGAATGATCAGGAAGCCCGTTAGATATGCAGATTTAGACCAGCTTCATGTATAAAGAAAAAAAGAAAAGTACTGCCAGCTTTCTAACATACAGCTGAAAAGGAAGAGTGTATTTTTTAACAAAAAATGTGACTACCAGCAAATGTAGATCTTTAAAATCTCCTATTTCTAAAAGATTTAAAAACAAAGGTGCCATCCTTTTAAAGGTCATTACGACACAAATAAAATAAATACTTTGAGATATTGTCCAAAGAACTTTATGTATGTATTATTTGCATGACAGAGAAAGTTGGACTACATTGCTCTGTAGAAAATGTAATTACACCCCGTGATTCAGTTGCTTGTAGAAGCACCTTTAGCATCAATAAACTAAAGTGAAGGTTTTCTGTAAGACTTTATCATTCTCTCACATCGTCATGGGGGACTTTTGGGCCCTTCTTACAACGTTGCTTTAGTTCGTTGATGTTGGCAGACCCTTATTTAAACCCAAGTCTTGCTACAGGATTTCAGTTAGGCTGAGGACTTTGATTGGACCATTGCTGTAACTTTATTCTTTTCTTTTGCAGTCCTTTTGTTGTAGATTTGCTGCAGAGCTTGTGAACATTGTCCTTTTGCATGATCTAATTTCAGTGAAACTTTAGCCATCGGACAGATGGCCTCACATCTGACTGTACAATACTTGACAGTTGATATGCTGTATTTGCAAACCTTTTAAAGAGGTGCTCACACTTCCTGAAGATCAGCTAATCAAGTGTGATTTATTAGCTGGCTGCTACCAACTGAAGCAGTAAGGGTGTACTTTGTTTTTCCACGGACGGCACAGAATCAATGTTTTTCACATGACCAGTCAGTTCACACCCATATTTATCAGTGTAGTTTATATTGTAGGCTAAATGTAGGCAGTGTTAGAGAGAGAACAGAGCAATGGTCTGCTGTTAGTGAGCAGTTGTCCACAGAGAGGAGAAGAACTCCCATTTAACAGGAAATAATAATGAAATGTGACAGTGTAGTAGAAATGCTCAGTGCACTATGGGAAATTGCTCAGGCGTGATATGCTACAGGATCTGATTGGTCTAACTATAGTTAACTATAAACTTTATAGAAAAGAACCAGATCCTCCCAATTTGATTTCTGTTATGTAATCTCTCCTCACCTGTTTTGTTTATCACCTCTTATGATTTTACTTTTTCCTTTACCTTCAGATATTTGCTCTGTTTTCATTTGTAATGTGATGACATTATATCATATTTTGTCTGTTTAAACATCTATATTGAATTTAAAAAAAAAATCTCCTCACATACTCTGTCATATTTTCCCAGAATCCTCGGCGTGAAGTGGAGCGCATCATGAGGTACCTGGACTTGTCGGTGTCTGATGAAGTCATCAGCCAAATCGTGGAGCTCACCTCCTTTAAAAACATGAAGGAGAACCCGATGGCCAACTACTCCTGCGTTCCATCTCCGGTGTTTGATCAGTCCATCTCTCCTTTCATGAGAAAAGGTGCACTACTAAATTAAAGATATGCAGAAAAGTCAATCTCAGTCGCATAGGGCAGTTAAATTGTCAGGATAAACACCTATATTTGTCTCAAACACACAAATATCTTAGTGTAATAATGCCACAATCACTGCTCTGCTACCTGTACTTCAGTGCAGGGGCACCCCCTAGAGGTCCCTGGATTTTGAGCTCTCGCTTTATTTTTATTTATATACTACAACAACTTAATACTGAAATAAATAACTGTATTGGCAGATATTAACTGGAGTCGATTTAAACCTAAGGTTTTGGAGGATTTTTAGTTCAAATCAAGCAATTAGAAGCTGTTAGTCTGGGCTTCTGCAAAAAGTGAATGACGAGTTTAATAAACCAGTCATTAAATATTTAATAAGAACAATATAATTACATCTTTACACAAAGATACAGTTTAACCTCCGTGCACATCACAGTGGATCTTAAATCAAATAGTCAGGATGTGACTGAAATGCAGACGTCCAGGTTTTCATAAAAGTACTCAGATAAATATTACAGCTATAGTTATACAGATAACCTCCCATTTTCACAGGCTTAAATTAGTCAGACAAACTTACACAATTTTAAATAAAAAACTTGTTTGGTGAAGTTCAGAAATTTCACGGCTTGAGTAAACTGCTTGTCAATTAGTTATCCAATGACTACATATAAAAATGGTTGAAAAACATCCTAAACAGGTCCAGCTGGAAATCTGCACTTTAATACAACATGGAGTTTTTTTTAAATTTAAAATCCACAGTGATAAAAAATGTAAACAGTTTTATATTTGTCCAAGAAACTGTGGCTCTAACTGTAATTAGCAGATTATCTGTTACAGAATTTTTTTTTACTGTAACTGTGTCACTTACCGTTGTTTATTAAATTAAACCTTTTCTGATGAAAATCCAAGATGTTGTAAATTAATAAACATGTTAGTGTTAAAGGAGACACCTAGTGGGCATTACGTATAACTGTTTTGAGAAACTTTTTTTGATGCACCTGCCAGTCATTCATTAGTGGAAAAACACCACTGAATTTAACGTTTAAAGATAGAGGCTTTAGAACAAATTTTCAAAGTCAACAACCTTTTCTGTCTTTTCATATGCAGGTGAAGTGGGTGACTGGAAAAACCATTTCACACCTGAGCAATCAAAGCTGTTTGATGAAGACTATGAAAAGCAGATGAAGGACGTCAACATACCGTTCAGGACCCTCATCTAATGGATCCAGGGGGTTTCTGGAACCCGCTGTGCAAACCAAAGACTGATGACCGACGCTGAACAGCAGAAGCACTGTTGCAAAAAAACGTCATGGGCCAAAAAAACCAAAATTGTAGCTATAAAATAAAATTTAAAAAAACGTTTGACTCACATTTAATATGTATGGATGTTGAACACTGTAATCGCTCATCCTCGTGACGTGTCCAGAGGAGGTCATCTAAATGTACGCCTAAAGGCCCAATAAAAACATGCTCCACAATAAGTTCACAAGTTTTTAATCATCACTTTATTGCAGCTTATCAAGTAAACAATATATAAGACCAAAAGTGTTGTGACTGAGTAGACATGCCCATTTTATGTCACGAGACCTCCAACTGAGTCCACTGACTGCATGGTGCCTATAGAGAGCGCCGGCGGCTGGAGGCAAGTGGTTTTTCTGCCCATATGAAGTCATTTTTAGCAATCCTACACCACACTGTACAGAGCCCAGCTAAAGCAGGGAGGCTGCACAAGACACGAGCAACGAAGACTAGAATCAAAGTAATGAGCTGGAAAGTCAGTCATATGAAAATGGACAGAGGACGCAAAAACACAACAGCTGAGAATATCCAAGGTTAACAAAAAAAAATCACCTTTAATACATACTTTACTTCTTAGAATAAAATCTTAAATATTACTGCTTTATCTGGTTAATCAGGATACTTCCCCTCATTTTAATTCAATCTCCTTCCTTATATAGAGACTATTTTTATTGCAGATTTTTAAAGAAATTTTATTGGTTTTTTTTCATGATGTTTTTTTTCAGTCTTTTTCTTCACTATGGCTCCCCTCTTTGGCTGTGATCTTTCGCTCTCCCTCTCTTCTCCGCTTCTTTCTCTTCAGCCCTGAAGATCCTCTTCTTCTACATCTCTATTTAACTTCTGTACCTGCTGCAGAGACCAGAGACATGTGATTTGGTAAACAAAGGGAAACTACGTGATTTCTCACATGATACGAAGAATGAGAATTTGATAACATCTCTCAAACTTAAAGTTGTTGCTAAGTGACAACACTTCACAAACTTCTGTTTGTGTATAGCTCAGTATGTAGAGGATCAAAGATTTTCACAAGCATAAAAACATATTAAAAATACAAAATACAAGCAGTGCATCAGAAATGCATACATACATATAAACAGACACACACACACACACACACATCTGCAGTGTTTAACAAATTTATAAGACCACCACCCAATGTAAGTGTGGTCAGCTGCCCTAAATTAACTATTTCTGAAATTAACAAAATATTTTTTATATCTCTGTACTGGTTAATCCGCTATTATGCACAAGCTCTTTAATCAAAATGCTATTTTTGATGCTAAAAAAAAATTATTCTTGTTATTATTGTATTTGTAAATTTACTGTTTTACATACCGTACACAAAATTAAAAAAGCAGAAAAAATAATAAAGCTCATTATTATTTTAAGATGCCAGTTACTTACTTAGTACCTTACTTACTTCTTTGCTAGCACAGTTATTTATATATTAGCTTTAGCATTTGAATGTTACACATGGTTAACTTTTAACTTCTCAGTTAGGTCTGGTGTGTCGGCTCAAATTGAGGTATAAAAACACGAACTCGGTTTAAACATTTACCCCCCCTCAAAAAAAAAACAAAAAACGCAATAATTTCTAGTTTAAAAACGTTACAGATTTCTAAAATGTTTTTGTTTTCTTAATTTTGTTAAGCACTTTATCCGTAATCAAAATATACAAATCAATTATACATAAAATCCTGCAGAACATAAACAGAGAAATATGAAAACAAACAAAGCTGGAAACGACAGAAGCAGGAGGCCAACATGATACTGATGGAGACAATATACACATGCACTATATTTACCAGATCACTAAATGTGGCTGAACTCACTAGTAGGCGGGGCTGTATAGCGATATGTTATTTAGTTGAAACACTAATTAAATGTCTGATTGAAAATGTGTATTTTAAGAATTTCTTTAAGTCATGGTTAGAGTTAATATTTTGAAGTTCCAGTGTTTGAGGGTTTAAACATAAAAAGCTACATCCCCAATTTTTCTTTCTAAGGAGAACTGTATATCAAAAAGTTTCGCAGTTTGCATTAACTTTCAGAAATATACGACATTTTAAGACCATTTAGGCCTTTACTTACAATTGAGAGTATTTTGAAATCAGTTCTGTTTGAATGGAACTAGAGCTGTCAACTTGAACCCGTTAATACGGCGTTAACGTGGAAAAACGCGATTAAAATCTTTACGCACTCAACCCGTCTGGAGCGCAGAATGGACAAACTCGGACAAACTGCCGAAATGCGTTGACAGAGACACTCCAGGGATTTTGAGTGAGTCTGCACTCCAGATGAATTTATTGTTAATTAGTTAGCGTTAGTCATGATGACGGCGTTAAGCTGCATTAACGCATTAACACTGAGTAACCCCTAACACGGACTAATCTGCGTGAACTTTAATTTGCCAATTTGGACGAGTTAACGCGGGACTCTTCGCCTTATGGCGTTAACACTGACAGCACTAAATGAACTCATCTTTATTTTGTGATCTATAAAATAACATCTTAACATCAGTTCTAATAAAGAATGGAAAGAAAACTACACGTAATACTAACAGTAAAAGAGGTTAAGAGTAAAATCTGTTGACAGAGGGAGCAATTAAAACTCAGACAGATGTTTTATATGCTTACAGCTATATCATAAAGTGTTTTAAAAAAGCATCTGTTTAAGTTTATATATGATTATAACAGATATCTTTGCTCAGATACAAAGTGATCTACTCACCCACTCACTGTGATCTCAGGAAGAGGAAAAACAATAAATAGAAACCTCACACAGATAAATGCACTCAGGTGTCTCCCCACACAGAAGTCATGAAAGGTTTTTTAAAAAAAGACTGGTTAGGAGACCCCGGAGGTCACCGTGAGTCTGATAACAGGTTGAAAAATCTGCATCAGGGCACTAATGCACGTAAAATAACAACAAATACACAAACAGACAAACAGTCTCTACACAGTGATAGCTACACACTGTAGTGTGAGTCTAGGAATACCTTGGTTTAGTTACAGGTTAATGGTGGTGGGTTGGCTGAATTTAAGCTGGAAATGGACAAAAACAATAATCGTGAGTTAATGATGAATGGAGAGAAGTGAAAACAGGCAGATTAAAAGCAGAGAATCAAACCTGTGATGGAATTAAAATGAAATTAGATAAAGGTTAGGTTAATTTTAATGAATTAAAATATTAATAAATAATCTGAAAAGATGATGGTAGTAATACATGAATAATTAAGCAAAATTATTATCTGTTATCTTAGAAACCGAGACAGATCTCTGTTTATTTTTGTTCTCATGGATTTATAACAGTGCAAGACTCCTTACCTTCAACGTAGTTGCGGGCGACGAACTTCAGCACCTCATCAATGAGAATGACGGGGAAGGAAAGTTTCAGGACCATCATCCACTGCTCTGTGGACAGATGGGTCAACTTGAAGATCATCTAGAGAGGAAAAGAGCATAAGTGAGATGAAGCTGAATCCCATGGAGGAAAGCCACATAAACGAAAGCTTCTAAAACAAAAAATATTATCAAACTGAATGTCTGACTCACAGGAAGAGGGTCAACATAGATGATCATGAAGTGCAGGGACATGGACAGGGTCATGGCAGCAAGCAGCCAAAAGTTGCTCCATGGGGGCATGCGCACCAGAGACTGATTCTCAGACAAGCTTGAAGAGAAAGAAGAAGAAGAAGAGAAGTGAGATCAGAATATATCTGTTGAATGAAGAAACCTCTTTTTTTTTTACTAGCTACATCCTCTTCTATTACAGTCAAACGAGTACCTGTTGAGAGCATTGCACATCTCAATGGTGACCAGCACAGACAGGGCCATGGTCATGGGAGGAGCAGCTTCAAAGATTTCACAGTCCAGGCCTTTAAAGTCCTCGTTCTCATCGTGGCACTGCATGAAGTGTGACTGCATGGATAGGAAGTAAGATCAGTAACTGCCTGCATCTGTGTTTAGTGGAAAGCAACAGGAAATGGAGAAAATCACTCACCAGCTGATAGTAGGTGACCCCGGGGCCAGTGCTATCGTAGAGGAACCACCAGGCAGCACCACCAACAGTGGCAGCACCGACGTATCCTGTTAGCATAGGTAGATTGTGTCAGTTTAGGCAACTGTTGTATTTACTTTCAATCAAAATCCATCCAAACTCTTCACAGTTTCACTTACCACCAATGGCCATGTATCTGAAGAACAGCCAGCCAGAGATCAGAGGCTCCTTGGGGGAGCGTGGGGGCTTGCCCATGATGTCCAGATCAGGTGGGTTGAAGCCCAGAGCAGTGGCGGGCAGACCATCAGTCACCAAGTTGACCCAGAGCAGCTGGACGGGGATCAGAGCCTCGGGCAGACCCAGAGCAGCGGTAAGGAAGATACTGAGGGAGGGTAACGGGATAGCTGAAGTTAAGCCGGAGATATAAAGAAAGATGTGTAGCTGTACTTCAAGGTCTGTGTCACACAGTTCACTCACCAGACGACCTCACCGACGTTGGAAGAGATGAGGTAGCGGATGAACTGCTTCATGTTGTTGTAGATAGCTCTGCCCTCCTCAACAGCAGCCACAATGGAAGAGAAGTTGTCGTCAGCCAGGACCATCTCAGAGGCAGACTTGGCAACGGCAGTGCCAGAGCCCATGGCGATGCCAATCTCCGCCTTCTTCAAGGCGGGGGCATCGTTAACTCCATCACCGGTCTGGGTGATAGATCGAGGTGAAATGGGGAGGAACAATCTGTTAGGCCCATCACGTCAAGCACAATGAACTCATCAAAGGTAATTTTTTTCCTCCTCACCATGGCTGTAATCTCATCAAAGCCTTGTAGGAACTCAACAATCTTAGACTTGTGGGCTGGTTCAACTCTGGCGAAGCAGCAAGCCTTTCGAACGGCGTTCTTCTGGTCATATGGAGCGAGGTCATCAAACTCACGGCCAGTGAAGGCCTTGCTTGTGACATCCTCATCCTCAGTGAAGATGCCAATGCGACGGCAGATGGCCACAGCCGTACCTTTGTTGTCACCTAGAGTGGTGGGGTTGGGGGGGCAGAAATCTTTGCTTGATTTGTTTTAAAATTAGACGGCTTTTCTGAATCTGATATGTGTACTGACCAGTAATCATGATGACACGAATACCGGCAGCCTTGCACAACTCAATGGAGCTCATGACTTCTTTCCGAGGAGGGTCAAGCATGCCAACGCAACCAACAAAAGTCAGGTCCGTCTGGGGATAAGAAAGAAAAGTTCGAGCTACATCTGAGCAAGAAATGAAATGCTACAGTGACTTAATGTTTTTGTTTTCCTTCTCTAACCTCGTAGTCTGCAAACTTGGTTGAGTCCTCCAGGTTCATCTCCTCCTTCCTCAGAGGTGTGTCACATGTGGCCAAGGCCAAACAGCGGAGGGTGTCGCGCCCGGTGCCCCATTCCTTGATGACTGACATGATGTGGTCTTTCACCGGGCCAGTCAGCGGTACACGATTAGTACCCACACGAACATAAGTGCAGCGGTCAATAACTCCCTCTGGAGCACCCTGATGACAGAAAAGACAATCATTTGTTCGTGCTTCTTAAACATCAAACTGTGCCTTTTGGAGCTTTTTAGAACAACATTTTCAAGTATCATTGCCATCTTTGGCTTATGTTCCAAACTCACTTTGACAAACATCTTGTTTCCCACAGGTGCTTTGGCTGACTTAGCTGGAGAGCAGTAGACTGACATGGACTTTCTGTCTCTGGAGAACTCCAGGGTGAACTCCTTTCTCATCAGATGCTTGATAACCTGTCAGAAAGTGAAGGCAGAGGGTGAACTGGAGAAGCAGATTTAAATACAAAGTCAGATGGAAAAATGACACACCACTAAGTGTCATTATTCTTATCACTTTTACACAGTGTCATTAAATTAAAACTAAGCCAAAAATAAATATGGGTATTCTTTTATGCTTTTTGAGGTCTTTCCACTATCACTTGGAGGTGAGTACTTTGAAAAGATAATTGTAACACCTTGATTCTCTTTAACCCTTTCTGTTGTAGATTTGCTGCTGTGCTTGTGGTCACTGTCCTGTTGCACATCTCAGTAATGCATTAGCATTGCTGGACGCATTTGACTCTAGAATATTTCGGTACACAGAAAAGTTCACGGTCAACTTAGTGACTGCAAGGTGCCGAGGTGCTATGCCTGCAAAATAAGCCAAAATCATAACTCCTCCACACCGTGCTGACAGGTGGTTTGAGGTGTTTGTGCTGCTATGCTATGTTTAGTTTTCAGCAGATGTGGCGCATTAAGGCCAGACATCTCCACAGTGGTCTCACACGTCCAAAGGACATTATTCTAGAAGTCTTGTGGTTTGTTTATATGCGATTTTGCAAACCTAAGCTGAGCTCCTATGTTCTTTTTAGAGAGAAGAGGCTTTCTTCTGCCAATTCTTGCTAACAAGTTCAGTCTTTTTCTAATTGCACTGTTGTTCAAATTATTTCAAAGTGGCCTAATAATTCTTCCTAGACTAATGTGCAGCCAAATCTGCTATTCTAAAGATCACTGCTGAATATTTGCATGGTGTAATATCTTATGTGTCATTGTTCATATGAGGATGTATTTACCTAATTTTATAGCCTGGTAAGGCCCAGAAATTGTCATGCTTTAAGTTTATACGGGAAAATTGTTTACTCATATATGTTCGTTTTTTATGCAGCAACATGGAAAATCTATATATTTAATTCCAATATTGACTCACTTTTAAAGTTTTTTTTATTTTTAAAGCTTTAAAGATTATTTTCGGCTTGAGACAAATGTCGTCTAGGTTAGTAGGCTGTCTGTATAAAGAGTAACTTGCTAAATGCTGTATCGGATGTTTGACAGACTTACAGAACAGCAAGCATTTGCCCTCTCCACCTTGGACAGGCCGCGCACGTCAGTGTTGAACACATTCATCTTCTCCACTAAACAGCTCAGGGCCGTCTCAGTGGCCTCCCCCACCTTCTCATAAATGCCCTTAGACTACATCAGAGAGATAAAGACTTCGTTAAAAATTGCTGAGTGCATTTTAAGAAGGCTGTTCAGTGGAAGGATAAATTCCTCCTCTACAGACCTCGTTGTAGTCCAGAGAAGAATCATTGCACAGTGCGCAAATAGTTGCTAGCTCAACCAATCCGTCATACTGGCCACACTTCACAAAGGCACCATTCTTTGTTCTGGTCAAAAGAGACACAACTCATTAGTTTTTTTTTTGGTTTTTAAGTCTGTTTTTGGGTTGTGGCAGGCATGTGCTGATTCTGACTCTTACACTTCTCCCTCAGGGGTGTACTTTGAGCCCGAAATGTCAAACTGACAGAGGGAAACGCTGTCGCCTTCAACTTTATCGATGATAAACATCTGCGTGGAAACATGGCAAAAAAGAGGACATTTTATTGAATTTCCTTTTATTTTATCACTCTTTTTTGAATGAAAATGTGTGGAGAATTAGTTGTGTGCACCTACCTTGGTCACACACATCTGGTTGGTGGTGAGGGTGCCGGTCTTATCGGAGCAGATGACAGAGGTGCAGCCCAGGGTCTCCACAGAAGGCAGGCTTCTGACGATGGCGTTCTTCTTGGCCATACGACGTGTTCCCAGCGCGAGGCAAGTGGTGATGACAGCAGGCAGGCCTGTGACGGGCAGTGGGAGAGCCTAATCAGAGAGGTCCTGAACAAATTGAGGTGCTTTAAAACAAGAACAAGTTGAATTCTGGACAAAACTTGATTGTCAGGACAAATGTTTGATTAAAAAACTTAAGGGATTCTGCCACTTGGCCGGGTGACAACAGTGGGGGTCCCTGCACAGCCCTTAACACATCACCTGGACTGAATCCAGAATACCGTGCTCTCCAATGCTATTCCTGAGGGAAGGGCTGGTATGAGTCATTCAGCACTCCTGCACATGGAGGGTGATTTGCGTTCACATTCTTGGCAAAAACAATGGTGCGGTCAAGGTCTGGAGATTGTCCAGTTTAGTGACATTATCGCGGCATCTATGTGTGCATATTATGTTGTTCTTTTGGCATCATCAGGTTGTGCCCTCCAATTAAATTTGGCACAATTTACAGCTGCCTTTAATGACTGACTGATGGGGAGACCTTTAAAGCACAGTGTTCTTGCCTCACAAAGAAGATATGTGATAGTATATGAAAGTTCAAATGTTTTACTAAGAGCTGAATTCAAGGATTTTTTCCATACAGGCTCTAATCTCATATTTTTATTTTCAGTTTAATAGAAGGGCTTAAAACTAGTGTGCAAATTAGAAATGTACTGATCATCAGCTGCTTTCTGAGGCGTACACCTGTTTCTGTCAGTTCTAATCTGGTCCTTAACTTTGAAAACTCAGCTTAAGAGGCTCATGGAGAGTCTCCAAAGCCCTCTGCACTGTCTGCTGGGTAGGCTGTGGCAAGAACCAGACTATAGCCAAGGCACGTTGATTTGGAAGGTTGTTAGTGTCTTAGTCTGGGTCCATGACCCATGACCATTAAGACTGAACTAATATATACTGATACATGCATACCCTACAATTGTTATAGTAAGAGAAGAGTACTTTGATAAACTGCTAAACATGCAGAGCAATTATAGTGTATACCAGAATGATATTTTACATGGAAATTTCCAAATTACCCACCCTTTAAAGTCCAGTGCATTGTTCAGTCTTAATAGTAGGAACATGAATGCAAAAAAAAAAAATACTTAACAAAAAAACTTGAACAGACTGGAAGCAGTATCACAGATGAGCTACATAACATGAATGTTTTCTATGGTTGAACAATCAAATAGAAGTTAATCCCAGAGGGCTTACCTTCAGGAATAGCAGCCACAGCCAAAGCCACAGCAATCTTGAAATAATAGATAGCGCCGCGGATCCAGGAGCCTCCATGTACGGGGTCATTGAAATGACCGATGTTGATTATCCACACGGCCACACAAATCAGGGAGATGACCTATAGGACAAGCAGCAAGAGGGGGCATGTGTATGACATTAGTTGTAATTTTCAGTTTCAAGCCAGCAATATTAAAATATTTATGGTAGGAATTAATTAAACCGTTGCAGGCAAAACAATGCTCTGCCTGTGTCACACACCTTTGAGAGCTGCTCTCCAAACTCGTCCAGTTTCTGCTGCAGAGGGGTCTTCTCCTGCTCGGTGGCAGCCATCTGGTCCCGAATCTTGCCGATCTCAGTAGAGACACCAGTCGCAATAGCAATGCCAATAGCTTTACCGGCAGCAATGTTGGTGCCCTGAACAGAGGTTCAAAAGAGAGTGAGATGACTACAGGAAAGGTGGGTGGAGAATCTGGACCTAAAATACATAACTATGAGGCAGCCATTAAACTCAGAAGTGATGCCTGAACACTGATTAAACATAGTGAGCATGGTAACATTTTGTTTTGACTGTCCTCATCATTATCACCATTTGGTTAAAGCTTTAATCTTTATTGTAATTTGGTTTATTAATAACTTCAAAACTGCTTATTTACTGCTGATTTTTTTACAACCCAAAATGCATTTTGTGTAGTACTAATTACAAAGGGTGATTATCTTAACGCTATCAGTTGGTGAATGTATAAACAATACCATGTAACTGCCAGCTAACAGCATGCTAATGCTAATGTGGAAATGCCATAAACCTGGGGGTTTAAAGGCAGGCTGTGTTCTTGGTTTCCCACTCAAATCTAACCTTTCTTATTCTGCATTTAGTTGAATAGATATTTAGCAGTGTCCAGCTTTTCTGGTAACTAAATTTACTTTTAAGTTAATACTTTATTTTTTATTTTTGTGTTGTTGTTTTTTTCTTCTTCCAGTGGGTAAAACAAGCATCTAAATAATTCTGAGAACGATTACCATATCCATGTTGCTAATCAAGCTAGCAGTGCACTGTAGCAATGTGTATTTATTGGTTCTCAATTGGTCTCTTACAGCTATGACTACATCTAATGCTGAAAGATAGATTTCTATAGAGGCTTTTTAAAAGCATTTAACAAAGCTGAGCAGATTTTTTGATTGATGTCATTCACATAATTTTTTAAGTTTTCAGTTAATTGGACATGATACAACCACCATGAAGGAGAAATATGTATTCCCCAGTGGTTGCTAGCTTTCGCCTGGAGAAATCAGGGTTATGGTTGCAAGCAGATTGCTGTGGTTACTTGTGGTTTGCATGGATGACTCCAGCTTGTCTGCAAACACTCACTAACTAGTTATACTTTTCCCCCTCAAAAAATCTAAATACATTGCACAAAACCTTTTAAAGTAATCTATTGCAACAAATGTGTTTTTGATGTAGCAAATATGATACAAATTAAAACTTATATATACAAATTAATATTTTATTTTAAAAAATTGTCCCAAGGTTCAATATACACTTTTCATAAAATATGGATTTTCTGGTAATTATTTTATTGCTCGGGTTCTGGTTAATTTTAATTACATAGGTTCTGTTTCTATTTTAAATTTTTAAAAACTAGCTCATGAAATAAGAGTTAATTGTTTAATAGCTTTAAGCAGCACAGATCAGGAAGTCAGCATGACATTGATAATGAAGTGCCATCTGTGCTGACATCCAAAATTTCTCATCATTATAAGTTACACCTGTCGTTTCCCAACAATGACATGCAACATGTCTGCTGTAATGGTTATTTTCATGGCATAATGAGGTCCAATTGGAATTTAAATCAGTCAGCGGGTGGGTTTTAAGACATCTGATGGAAATATAAAGGTCAAGGAGGGGAGAAAGCAGGAAAAAGACTCACAGAGAACAGCATGTTCTTCTTGTCCTGGTTGACAGCTCGGGGGTCTGGCACTGGATCTGTGTGCTTGATCACACTGACAGACTCACCTGCAGAGACGAGTGTTGAATGGAGCGGTCAGGGAAGGTGACAGAAATAGAAAAATTGAATTTTTGGTGCGGTCTTTTTGTCTGCAACAAAACACGTACCAGTAAGAATGGACTGGTCCACACGCAGGGTTGTAGATTTGATGGAGATGATCCTGATGTCAGCTGGCACTTTGTCACCAACTAGTGTTCACATAACCAAACACAAAAACAGGCCCTTCATTAACATTCGTTTCTTTAGTGATTTATTCGTTTGGCAGAATTACAGTGCAAAGACAATCTGACTGCAGTGTTACAGCTGGCTAGAGCAGGGAGGGGAGGAAGGGGGGTGTTCGACTTGTTTTAGCACTCTGGATGGATAGTGTTGTTATTGAAAACCGATACCACAGTAAGAGTCGGAGGGAGAGGGAGACCTTGGGGAGATCATGAAATGAAAAGAACAGGTGTACAGCAAACAGAGGGTCGAAACAGAGGAGTGAGTGCTTATGCTCAAGCCTATTCCTTCACTCGCCCCCCCCCAACTCCTTTTTCTCTGTCACTGCCTTATAAGGGGCCGTGTTCATTTTGAAGGACAGTCCTACTCTTGTATACACACACTTGTCAATTTAAGAAGTTCAGATTTCAAATACTTGAAATAAAATGACCCATTCCAGTCAAAGTTTTGGAATTTGACTAGCTTATTTGTAGACCGGAGAGTAATCTAATCTTAATTCTGATCACATTTATTGATTTTCAGTGGCTGGACGGGCTTTGAATAAACACAGCAGGTAAAGCTTACCAGAGACCTCCACTACATCACCAGGAACGATCTCCCTGGCCTTGATTCTCTGCACGCTCTTCCTGTCCGCCCTGTAAACTTTCCCCATTTCAGGCTCGTACTCCTTCAGGGCCTCGATGGCGCTCTCTGCATTACGCTCCTGTTTCAGAAATGCACACAGAGCAAACACATAATCATTCTGGCTCCTTGATGTTTCAGTCTTTGCGTGATACTTGTCAGCGCTGTGACATGTTCAAGGCCAGTTTTTAGATAAATAAAAAGGTTGTTTTTTTTTTTTATCAAAAGATGATTATTTTAAACAGATGCACAGTGCATTTTTAATGACCTGAATAGAAATATATTTAAATATAAACTAGTTACTCATGATAATAAAAAACTTAACAAAAGCAGCTGCTCCAGTTTTCATGGCAAGTAAAAATGCTTTGAGTTCTCATTTAGAGTCTAATTGTGTTATGTAAAGCCGGTCATTTCAGTGTTCTGCTGTAGACTGGTTTCATCAAACACGATCAGTCAGACATGTTTCTATTTTTGTTTATCTAAACTTTCAATCATTCATCTCTTAAACATCAGATTTATCTTGCAACCACATCAAATCTCAATACTACTAACTGCTGGGAAAATAATTTGTATACATGGCTCTGGAAAAGTCTTGAGCCACCACTCATTTCTTTATATTTTGCTAAAAATGGGAAATATGTGCAGCGAACTATTCAAATAAGAGCTTGGTGTGCATGTGTCAACATCACCTTTTTGGTTCAAAATTACATTTTATGCCATTCAAACTGCGTTATTGTATTTTTTATAGATACAACTTAAGAAATGGGAACGTATGATGTGTAATGTGACAAGCTGCTAGTAACAAAGCGACAGTTAAAAACTGGTTCAGTTCTCGAGGTAGGTGCATAACAAAATAAAACAAATCTCTGAAAATGATTACGTGCAAGGACTGGACTGAAAATAAGTGGAAAAAACGTTTTAAGAAAGTCTGGCATCTTGGAAGCAAAATATAAATGAGAGGTGGATCAAAAGTTGGGTGAAAATAAGTGAAGAATTTAAAAAAAATCCTGTATTTTCTGTATGTGTTTGATTTTAATTTTACATTCCAAAAGCAAAATTTGTCTTTGTTGCCTCTGTAGTACCACATTTTCAGGCCTGCTTTTCTGTTCCCTGTGCTTGCTATTAAGAAATAAATCACACAGGCGTCAGTGAATTCAAACTCAGAACCTTTTTGGCATGAGGTTACAGTGCTAACTACTGTAACACTGATAAATATTAATTAATATCACTATAGGTTGTAAGGTTTGAAGTCAGAATGCACAGATTTTGTATTATTATTGGAAAACACATACTTATAAAAAACAGTAAAAGCTCTTTTGGCCTTTTTTTCATAGTTTTTTTGAGCCCCCAAAGTTGGCAGATAATCATCAGACACTGGCATTAGTACTTAGGGATAAGGTTGCTGATACCAGTGACTGATGTATCAGTGCATTCTCAGTTTGAAGCTATTGTTTTTTTTTTTTTTTTATTAACATGAGGTTTTCCTGATGTTTGTATTTTATTAAAGTCCATCAGCAAAATTATGGTTGTGCAACCATAATTTTGCAGGACTTGTGCTGCAGCAGTTTGAAGTCCTCTAATTGAAAGCTTACAGTCATTTCTTTTTCGTCATGTTGAATTATTTCCCAGTAAAAGCAGGCGGTACAGAGAAGTCAGACAGCCTGATGTCTGCTTCAGTTTGTGGTTTCTTCCAAGGCTGCCCCTGACCGCCTCAAAGTGTAAAGCCCAACTTATGCCAGCTGCCCTCCCTCTCTCCATTCTCCTCCTCATCCCCCATGTGTGAATCCTTGTGCATAGTTTCCAAATGACTGCCGCAGGGTTGATATGAACCTCTCAACCACACACGCACAAAACGCAGGCCTGCGGTAACGTGATCGTCCCTCTGTATTTTTACTGAGGATCGCAAAGCGTAGATTGTAGCGAAGCAGTTTGAACCTTCAATGCAGGAACGGGACTCGGACCGTCAGCCTCCCTCCACACGCCCTATTGGCTTAACCTTTCACCTTTTCACCTCCTATTTACGTCATGCCTCTCATTCTGGCTTTGCTTGATCTTTGAGATCTAAGGAGCGTGTGTGCTTTCTGTAAAGGACACAAGGTCTGAGCAGGCCGCCGATGTGTGTGATTTATTGGGCGTGACTGTTTCTAAGTATAAGAGTCTATTTAGGTGTGTGTGTGTGTAAAAGACAGTATCCAGGAGCAGGTATGTGGCCTTGGGATTGCAGTTGTTTCTGAAAGTGTGTGTGTGTGTTGTTGTTGTGTGTGTGTGTGTGTGTGTATTCATGTGAGATCACTGACCTGCCACACTCCAACAACAGCATTTGCGATGAGGATGAGGAGGATGACAAAGGGCTCAACAAAGGCAGTGACAGTTTCTTCTCCTTCCTCAAACCAAGCCAGCACCTGAGAAAGTCACATACAGAGTCCAAAGTTGATGGAGTTTATTTTCTTTATGTTGTTTATAGTTTTTACGTAAAGTTTGATCATAAGACACCAAAGTTGTCAACATAAAACCCTTAAAATTAAAAAATTGGTGAAACTTTGTTGCTAAAAAAAACAGAAAAATTCTAAAACTTCCTCGAGGAACAGTTGGCTAGCAGATCTTACACTCAAAATTCAGGGATCACATTGATAGAATAGTAAATTCTGATAATTGATTCTCAAATGTAACATTTGTGCTTAATAAATTACTTAAATGAATGTCTTCTCAGTGGCTGTTGGTTTTTCATGACATTTTCCCATCATCCCTAATCAATTCACTCTGGTTGTTTCAGCCTCTCAGCCTCTTTAATTCTTTGTTCCCCCTCCTAGTTAATACGGAAGAAAATTGTCAAATTCATGTCCTTAACACTCCAGTGAAACCCTGTAATTTGTGGACAATCAATTAACTGAGCAGCTAATCATTTAATTCAGTGCTAAAACAGTAAATAACAGAGTTAACAGATTTTTTTTTTCTGATTTAGGCAAAAAAAGAAAGAAGATGATAAATAAAATAAAAATGATAACTTCAGGAATCACACACTGTAGGGAAAATACAGTTAATAAATTGAATTTCAATTTTTTTCTTTCTCAATCATTGCTCAAACATAAATTTTAAAAGGAGTGTACAGGAAATAATGCATTCTTTCCTGTAAAATACAAGGAAGGTTATGCCACTTCATAATTTGCCATAATGTGCCACAAAAAGTAAAAACATACTTACAATGTTAAATGGGGAAGTTGATTTAACTTCCAATAAGCATAATTTCTCTCCACGACTTAGGCACTACGTAAAATTGCTTATACAGGACCTAAAGTTACTTTCACCATAATAATTTGTAGCATCCTGACTTTTACCCCTTTTTTGTTAGTGTAGCTTCCATTTGTAGGTAAATATAATTATATTATAATTTGTAAGAAAACATACTGTTCTATTTAATTACAAGGGAATTACACCTTTAATCTTAGGCCATATTATAATGTGTTACCAAAATTATACAATATCTATTAAAAAAAAAGGCAACCCTAAGAAGTCCGTTTTTCTTTTTCAGTGGTATCATTTCATCATGCTTAAATGCTACACATGGAAGAAACGTCGTTAGTTTATTGATTTTTGGTTTATGTCATTCCTAGCTTTTCTAAGAGCTCCACTGCTGGGTTGGGTGATGCAAATGTACAGACCCTTTCCTTATGAGTTAAAATTATACATTGTTACTATTGCTAAGCCTGTGATACAGAAGTGTCTTTACGTTTGTTGTGCACCTGTTGCTGAGGGTGAGAGTATTATCTTTTACTGCTGAGTAGCATAAAACATAAACATATATTTGTCATGTCTCTGAGCTATTTTTGCACCGCTGTAGGATCAAATGACATGTCTCTTTGTCACTGTTGTGCTGTATGCTATCCTATGTGTGAAATTCTCCACATGTGAGTCTTTTCTAAACCTATATTCTCGCACGTGTGTGCCCCTGTGAGCAGGAGCTACACGTTACTGATGCTGGTGTGTTTCGGAAAGGCCTCGTGTTGACATGGACACAGATTAGTTGCAGGCCACTGGAGCACAGACCCAAGCAGATAGAAAAGAGTAAAGTCCTCCCATCCTTCCTTTGTAGCATTAAGCTTTGAGCTCAGCATCATAGTCCTTCTTGTTTTCCATTCGCCTGCTTTTCATGTCACATCTTTTCTCACCCCTTTTTTTAAAAATAGGCTTGATTGCTTGCTCTCTCTAGTCTGTCTTCACTGTGCTTCTCTTCAAAGACACAATCGATCTCCAGACTGAGCGTCAGAGCCTGTCAGCACCTTACAGTGGTCGGGCATTCTTGTGTGTATGAATAGGATGACCATGTATTTGCAGTATTTAGTGTTCTCTCTTTTAGAAACCATATATGACTCTGAATCTATTGCGCTCATTTGTCATTGTAACAGACAATGCCATTGTGCAACCCAATCCCCAGCCCCCCCTGCCCTCTTCTCTTTCTCTCACTCTCTCCTGCTGCTGCAAGCAATCCCTCGTTCCTTCCATCCCTGACCTTTGTCCAAGGATATAGTTTCTCGTCCTGGCTTGAGACTTTCTTAAAATAAAGGTCCTGCCATGCACATGCAGTGCCACTCTCTTTCCATCTTTCTCTTGTTCTCTCGCTATTTCACACGCAGCACGTCAGGCCTTCTATGGCTATAGTGACAGCTGTAGAGGGAGCCCTGAGGGGAGCAATCGAAGATTAAAACAATGTGAAGAACCTAGTCGCCTTCATAAAGCTGCATTGGAGAGAGCAACAGGGAGGGGAGGATGGGGAGAGGGATTCCTTGTGTCAGTGAGAGTGGCACTAAAGGTAATCTAATAACGTGATGATGCGCATGATGTTTTGTCAGCTGAAGTGTGTGTGTGTTTGGTAAAGAGTCAAAAGAGATGAAGCCCCAGATCCCAGACAAGCCCCCAATTATGTAAGAACAAGGTTCATAAACCGCAACATAAAATCAAGATGTTAAAGGCAAGGAAAGGGGGCATTTACCTTCAGTTGCCAAATATTTCTGTTTAAATTAGAGGTAGAGTCTAAAAGTCATTCACATGAGCACAGTTAGCTCTAGCTGCAAAAACATCTAATTTACATCTTGATATAATTCGGCCCTGGTAAACTAGAGAAAATGTACCTTAAGGATTGCTACACTGCTACACTTTTTTTCACAGTTTAAAGGAAATGTGCCCGCAAACCTGGCAGAGTTCAAGAATGTTTCAGGCCTTCTTAGGTGTGAGCACAAAACAGAGACTCCTGCACTTTTACTGTACTCTGAGAACTGCAGAGCAGTGTAAAACAACTCACCACTGACAACTGCTGCTGACTAGACTTTCTAAGTGCTCAGCCTCAGTTTAATGCTGAATAACCCATCAAACATGTGATCTGCCAGATATCTAAAACTTGAATTCCCTCAAAAATGTTATATTTTGAGGTAAAATGGAAAATCATGTAGAAGAGTGAAAAGAAATCTAAGTACATGATGTCTGAAATACGGGAAGAGATTAGAAAATCTGCTACATGTGTTGCCCATCACTAAAATAACAAACACAAATTTTACATGCACTGCTGAGAAAATGTCCTTTTCATTAATTCATTGAGCTGGCTAGTCTTCCTTTGCTTAAAACATTAGGTTATGTTCTGCTTTTCCATTTACTTTTGAATGGATATTGTGTTAGTAAATATAAGACAGGGATGGAAGTGGCACCGCTACACAAATAGAAGACATATCTTTTTTACTACAAGACGATGAAGAATGGTTTTTGAATATGCAAGCTCTGCGCATTGAACAGTACTTCATGAATATTACAGAAGTAATGCTTTGCATTAGATAAATGGATGGTTGAATACTTTAGATCATGAAACTCACAAAAGAGATGCAGGCTGCCAGTAGAAGGATTCTGACCAACAGGTCCTCAAACTGCTCCACCACCAACTCCCAGATACTCTTGCCTGATAAACACATACAGATAAATAAATATAGCCCATCTATTAAATCAAATTCAATATTGATAGTGTTAAGAATTCTGGTGATGTAAGACTGATGAACAAACCAGATTAAATAGAAAAGGCAGTGATTGAGGTGAAAACACATATTTGATTATAGATGATTAACTTTTTTTCTTCTTTTATCCTCCCATCACTTTGGGCTGCTCCAAAACCAGCTGTAAAGACTGTTGTTGCTTTAGTTTAAGGTAAATGCATGCGGAGACAAACCATTAACTTCTCGACCAGTGTGTGGTGTAGATACATTATTACCATACTGGAGTCAGTAACAAGTGGTTAACACACACACAAGGGAGCGGTCATGACAGGAAGTCAGAGGAACAGCTGTACAGGGATGTTAAAGGAATCATGCAGGTGTGTAATGTTTCGGGTTGGCTCACCTTCCTCTGCTGGCAGCTCTGTTGGTGATGAGAGACAGAGAACATTAGTAAAGCACACCACTTACTTCATTTGTTCTGATATTTGCAGACTGAAACATGCAGCCAGGTCAATAGATTTGACCGTAAAACCATATAGTACAAAATACACAGTATAAAGGAAACATTACATTGCACAATTCACACTTTCTTCACCAAACTGAGGCCCTGCTCCAATAAACAATAACACTTTACTCCAAAATGCATTTTCAAAACCATGATTTCTCTTCACTTTACTGAATGCAGGATTTTTTTTAAAAATGTGAAGCAGATGTAGGAATATTCATGATGTTCCAGTCCCAGTTATTTGAACCCTTAAGCCAAGCAGTAATCTGCATACAGTTACATTCATGCCTATGCTTTACCTGCTGTGATAAGCAAGAAAAAAAAGAGGCCTCTGATGCTTTCTTTATAAAGCTCAATCAGACTGCAACAACTCAGCAAACTCCATTTGCTAAGACAAAAGTAAATATGTTGGCCTTGAATCAAAAAGGGACTTTTGTGCACTCAGTTTCAAAATACAAATAAATTACCCCCAATCTAAACTAAAACCAGTAGCAGTTGTCAGGAACTTGACACCCTGATGCACCTGCTCTACAAACATAACTCCCGGTTTGTGTCAGTCGGATAGTTTCCCTTAATTAGACTAGCATCACAAAGTCACACACAGCTTTGAAACCGACACTGCCGATACTTGTCCTCCTTCACCTTCCGCTCCCCTTCCCCTCCGTGTCTATGCTCCTGCCGATTTATCTTGTTAACCTCTGAAGCAGACTGTACGTATGCCACTTTCATTCAAGCTAAATCTAATGCATGTGCTCCTTCTTCTGGACCTCCCCATCATGTCATTCACCATCATTTTCTACTGTTAATTCTCTCCACTGTCCATCCAAGGCTTCATCCAACTGCTCCATCCATCCATCCATCCATCCATCCATCCATCCATCCATCCATCCATCCATCCATCCATCCATCCATCCATCCATCCATCCATCCATCCATCCATCGAACCATCTATCCATCCATCTTTTTCTTTCCCTCAC
>VUQR01001876.1:41106-54043 GCA_015108515.1 Hemichromis elongatus | reverse complement strand
TGTATAGTGCGGGTGGAGCGCTGCTGACTGGGACTGAGAACATTATCGGGTGGTGGAGGGAAGACTCTGAGGACCTCCTAATCCCACTGGCATGTCGTCCTTGGAGGAAGCAGCTTCTGGGGAGGACTCTTCTTGTCACGGTCCTGGGTCGGGTCGACCCAGCTTTTGTGTTTTCTTATGTTTCTTTCTTTATTTTGACATTTTGGAGTGCCGTGGGATCGCTGGGGTTATTATGATTCTGGTTTTGGGAGATTTGTATGGGTGTTAATTATGTTCACTGTGACTCTGGGGTTTGGAGGTTTGTGTGGGTGTGTTTCTGTGCCATGTGTTCCTGTTTCCTGTTTTACTTTGATAGTCAGCGTCTTATGTGAATGTGTTCAGTGTTTGTGGCATCTCCCCAGCTCTCATTAGCATTATTCGTCCCAGCTGTGTTCCCACCTGCTTGTAATCCCCTCGTCATCCTCTGAGTGTATTTAAGTTGTGTCTTGTCTGTTAGTCGTTGCTGGTTCGTCTGCTTATCATCCTGCGTTTCAACCTGTGTTTCTACCTCATGTCTACGCTGTTCAACTGTGTGCTCTCCTGCTGCCGCTCGTCGTCTGCCTGTCTCTCCCTCCTTTGTGCTCCGTGTTCGTGTTTATGTTTATAGTTTAGCTTACCCAGTTTAGTTAGCCTTTTGCCCTGTTTGCCGTTTTCCCTTTGTTTGTTCTTCCTTTAATAAACCTCACTGCACTACCGTTAAAATGCCTGCATTTGGATCCTCTTTCTCATCTCCACACGGCTCGCCCTCACCGAGCCGTAACACTTCTCTTATGTGTTTCAAGACGATAGCTGAAGGTTTATGAAACTAAAGAAAAAATCACACAGATCCAAAGGAGAGTGAATATTACCTGGTGATTCAACAGTGGTTTACTGCAAAACTGAACAATCACGATCTTTATTGATTGATTGTGAAATTTATTTCGGTCAACACCAACAGATTTTCAATTTACATAGAAATACTCAAACAGCAACCGAAAAAGGAACAGGCTGAAGCCTTGTGGCTTATAATTATCCTTTACCCCCCCTAGGAATAATCAAAATCCTCAACCAAGACAATAAATAGCACTGATAAATAAGTTATATAACAGTTTGAAAAGAAACCAACGATAAATCAACACAAAGTTATTTATCAAACCAAATTTCTATAACCTTGGATGACACAAATGTTTAAATTCTTCCTAAAAAATGACAAAAAGACATCTTCAGGTCACCATTATGTCCATTCCATAATTTCACTCCCCAAACTAGCACACATCTGTACTTAACATTGGTTCCATTTCAGACATATTTATCTGCTGTGTCTGTGGACAACACCAGTATTGGTAAAGTATCCCACTTTTTGCACATAATAAAAACAACTTTGGCACGTATAGATTGTTGGAGAAAGTGCAAGCTGCTTATTTATACAGTGTTTGCTAATGAGCATGCTAGCGGCTAACTTGCGAGTGTTGACACACCCACAGTGTGAAGGGAGAAGTCACAGAGGTGTGGGGATTTACCACAACGTTTCTCAGCAGGTTTTTTCTTTTGCACAAAGGAACACTAAACTGTAAAAACACCAGGATGGCACATATCATTATTATTATTATTATAACTTTTCTTTATTAGAACACTGCACATGTAGAAGCATTTCATGTGAGAATTTGTTAGACAAAGAAAAGGTCGGATGCGTACACGGCTTTGCTCCAAGACCGTTTTATTAATAATTGCAGCCCGGTGTTTCATCAGTTGGATTTATTTCCTCCTATTTTCTTCTTCCTGAGTTGCCTGAAGATCTTATTGATCTAAACTTTGCACGGCAATTATTTAAATACTGTGACAGCACAGCACAGCAAGGAGACACTTTCACATTTTCTTGCTATGAACACTTTTGTACTCTCGTATTTGCTTTTGTATGTGCACATGACACAGGAAGTTGGAGTAGCAGGGACAACATATACCACATAGTTTTCTTGCACATATTTTAGGGGCAGTTTTGAATTATAAGCAGAAATATATGTCAGAGCGTGACTTGGTTTGCTTGTAATTGCCTCTTACACTAATGTAACCATTAGTAGAGGGAATGTATTTTGTGTACTGCTCCAATTATATTGACCATTGCAGTAAATGAATACATTATTATTACTGTTTGTGTATAATTGTGAATACAAGTCCAGACATTTGCAAATTTACGATAAAATAATTGCATAAATGATAAGAGGAAGTAAGTGCAGCACCTGTCTTGATCTTGTGTCTTTTGCCACTGATGGTACCAGCCGAGTGATATACATGTGGCCACAGCCTGCAGTGAAAGCCAGCCTCCACAGGTGATTGAGTTGATGCATTACTTTTTATCACCGGTTTTCGACATGGAGGTTGTAACTTCCCTCTGAGGATACCTTCAGTGAATCTTCCAGAAAAATGCTGCCTCACTTCAAAATGTGTTTGTATGTCTAAGATATTGTTAAAGACAATTATATCTCACATTTTAATGAAGTACAAACACACGCTGCTTGGTGCGGCCAGTCCTGGGCTTCTGGGGCCCTGGGGCCCTGTTATCGACTCATACCAGGGGGGCCGGCCTCTAGCAGAGTCAGCTGCTCCTCTGGGACTCTCACCGTTATGCTTCCACCCTTCGGTCCTCTTTCTGGCTTGGGATGGTGCGCTGGTCCTGGTTCCATCTTTGTCTGCCTGCAGGCTTCTGGGCAGCATGGCTGCAGCTTCCTTCTCTCATTATCAGGTACATTTGTGACAAAGACACAGGTGTTCTCACACACACACACACACACACACACACACACACACACACACACTATAAGAAGATTGTTGATTTGTGTATCTGTGTATTTTCGTATTTTTTCTTCTCTAGTTGCAGTCGTTTGTTTTCTACTTCCTATGTGTCCTACTGGTGCAGCATTCAGTGATTTCTCTTTGTTTTCTAACATGTAACTGACTGGAATAATTAATGCTCGTTTTGAATTTAATGGCAGGAACTATTTTCAAAATTTGGAATAGGAGCACACTTCACACTGTGTTGCATCACCTATTATCACACTGCAGGTACGCGAGAACTGAGGAAACAAATTGCTGCACTGTTGAATGTCCAGTGGATTCCCTCTGATGCTTAATATCAGGTTTCAGCCGGAGTTGAGACCCTCATTTGTTGTTTCATAATACACCGATTATTTTGTGCCACAGGCCTGGAAGGCACTACACAATGTCATTTGTTTTACCAAAATATGCGATCTAGTATCGAATCCCTTTGTGATGCTCGCTTTGGGCCTGTAGACTGTAGCCGTTGTGCTGATGCAGGGTCTCACACAGGGCTGAGCCCCGCTGCATCTTCATTTCTCAACGACATGCTGGGACGCTCTTGGTATACACAGACTTGTTACTAATTGACCTCATTGGTTACAAGTCCTCCAGCAGCTATTTTGTTGACATCACTCAAATGTTACACTTTTGTTGTGTCCAAACATACATGAAAAATACAAAATTGATCAAATTTAAAATGCTGGCCATTCCCAAAGGAAGAATGGAGATGAAAGGAAAGCCTCTGAACACTAGTGCCGATGAGCGTTTTCTTTGTTGGCACACAGAGTGACTGAACGCTTTCATCCTGTGGACAGAGGAGAACTGAAGCACTATGCTCAGCATCAGACCTGGTGTCTGTACTGACTGATTCTCAGACTCTCCTTCATCAGCTTACTGTTCCTTCCCGATCTAAACGGCAAGTGGCACGATGCACCATGCCACAAAGCACAGCTGTCAAAGCTGAGAACAGTGAAATAATAATAATAGTATCATCTCAGAGTCCTCGTCTGAACCCAACTGGGAGTCCCTGGAAGAACAAAGACGAACCATCACAGTATGAGAACGTTCTCTTAATTTAGTTTTTTTTAAAGCCGTAAGAATCAAAAATTGTCATTGAACATAAAACAAGCAAACAAACGCCCACCATGGTGATGACTATTCAGTAGTGATTAGACTAGGTTTAGCAGATCTCCACTGAGACCTTTCTTCAGACTATGAGAGATGAAGGCCACCATGCCTGGGTGGCCACAGCCTGGGAGATTAATGCCCTACTGTACATCCTACGGCCTGTAATCCCTCACTCAGTTTGATCAATACTAAAACTGTGACTGAGCTTTCTCCTGGTTGGCCAAAGGACAAAGACAGAGGTCAAAGGTGCAGAAGCATGAAACAGCTTAATAATCAGACAAAAAGCCTGTTTAGGTGGCTTCTGTACGACTTTGTGCACAACTTGACTGAAACTTTCACTTAAGATGTCCAGATGTGTGCGTTCTCTCTGGCCTCATCCCGTTTCCTTGGTTTTTTTCCTGGCCACTTTGTAAATGAGCACCCAGCAATAATAAAACGTAGACTGACTCACCGCACAGTGTGAACGTGCTGCCCAGCCCTAAGCCAGGTGTTAAACTACTCCACAGGAAGTGACAAACATGACCTTTAAGGTTGAGAAGTGAAGCGATTTCACAACAAAACTTAACAATATATTGACTTTTATTATTAAATTATACATCTATACAATAGATTCTTAATAAAACTGCAGCTATACAAATCATTAAGAAGTGACCACATGATATTACCCATTGCAGTATAACTGAAACTCTCTGAGAGGTATGTATTCATTCACAAACATGGGAATCATATCTTCAGGCATATTTGGAGGACATGCACAGAGAGGGTACACGGGCTCGAGAGCTCATCCAACCATAACACTGTCTCTAATCACTTCATGCGCTGCTGGAGCTCCAGTCTTTGTATTCATCAGTGCATTGGTCCAAACATTAGATGTGAGGGAGATCTCACTGCTTTCTGTTTTTTTTAAAACATTTTATTCTGACATTTTGAATCCCAGGAGAATGAAGACTTCAGTTCATGACAAGATGTCCAATAAAAGAGCGTGTTTCTGCCAGCTTTCCTTTGGACTTAACCTTTATGTTTAGCCTGTTAGGTTCAAAGCATAACTGATGGTGACAAAGACAGGTATGCAGCCAGAGCTGAACCCAGTGGATAATGAGATCAGTATGATGATGCACAACTGGGCCCAAAAGGCATCACCTTCATGCCCACTAGAAGCAAGGATCTAAAAAAGCAAAGTAGTCTCCATTTTCATCCATCCTTTAATTTTCCTTTTTCATATTTCCATAAAAGTAAATCTGAAAATAAATTAAATCCATCAGGTATCATCTATCTTCTTTTGTGCAAAAAGCTCTAAGCACTGCTGGTTAGTGCTCTAAAATACAAGCCTGGTTAGACTTTTGTACTTGTACTACGGGTCTGGTACTCCACAAGCAAACGCTGCTAGGAAAACGTTCTGAACAAAATGCAGACGTTCTCCTCCACGGGACAAAACCTCATTTTGCTCTCGGCTACTCCAATTTCTGTCAACTCAAACTTGTCGTATGAAGCAAACTGCTGTCTGTATATTAAAGAACACAAGCTCTCAGGGTTGGACAGCACAGGAAGGGCTGTGATTGCTGCTTCTGGCTACCTGTGGTGTTTCACATTGGGCCTCTGCTTCATAATTATACCCTTGACTCTTGGCATAAATAACTGCTTTAAATTATACATTTCTCTCACTTATTTCCTTATTTCTGCTACTTTTATGACACAATTCACACCTTTTTTTACATATTGCATCGCCTTCATTATGAACAAAAACACCTACAACACTCGGTGTTCAGAGTTACCGAGTCGGGCCTCATTTATCAGCTGATATACACATTTTTCTGCCTGCTAATTAATATTAATGTTGTACATTTTATTACTGTCACACTAAAGTACAAACATCAGATAAAGATGCCAAATTCCACCGAGCCAAGCATTCATTTATCCACATAACATGTAGTGTGGTCAGGAGGAGGAGTTTGTGTAGAAGACTGTGACACACTCTGAAGAGTAGAGCAAGGGAAGATGAGCGTTAAATCTTTGCTCTTTCCAACGGCCAGCAGGGGGCTGCTCCTCGGGTTGCAAAGGGGCCTGCCTGTAGAGACTAAAACAGGGCACGGTTTCACATGTGACTGATTGCTGGGCTGTCACGGTTGCTCCGCCCATCGCTCGTATATGTGACACGTTTGTGTGAGAAGTAGGACGGCTGTGGCTGTAAGCACAGCAGCCTCACTCACACGCTGTTCAAACCTGTGTTTGTGAAGGAAAAGTGGGTTAAAGGAGCTCAAGCAGCTCGTCTGAGGCAAAGATGAGAGCTCCCGATATGAATCTGTGAAGGATTAAAGATAATCATCTAAGAATACAAATAAGGATCATTATGGTCACTTTTTTCATCCAGAGACCCCAAAATATGTCGCGTCCACGTGTGGCCGATAGATATGAGGTGTGTGGAAGTTTCATACTTTGTCTGAGTGGTAGAGCTCGCGTCATCAGCAGAGGTTAAAGCTGCACATGTACAATAATAATGCAAAAACACAGAAGCGTGCCTTTGTGATGTGCTGAGGGTAACTTCATGAACACTGTGCCGTGCTTCGATAAAGACAGCGTGTGGCCGCACTATCAGTTATTTTTTATCATAATCATCATTACTGTTATTTTAAACAAAGGTTTTCTTGATGCACGCGTTGATAAACGAGGCCCTGCTGCACAGCCTGTGTTGGACTTTTCCATCTGTCCGTCTGCACGCCGTTATAAACAGTGTCATGGTAAACAGCCTGGTGAAGGAAATGTTAGCGGCGGTCACCAGTCACTCACAGCCGAGCTCTACACACCACCAAACTGTGTGAAATGTTCTTCTGTTTTCTGCAGCGTGGCTCGGAATGACAATCAGCTCGTTCCTAGCAGGATGTGCCTCTGTGAGGGTCACACGAACAACTTTTAAAATGTTCAAATGAAAACAAATATGCAAATTAGGCACTCATACAGTGTAGGCAGTATTGTCCCCTTTCCTTCTGCAACATTCACCCCCAGTGGAAAAACAAACAGAGCAGCGCATGGATGCATATCTTACAGGCCTTGCCTACATTTCCTGACTAACAAATACAATTTAGTGAGTCCCACTGAAATGTGGAAATATTGTTGTGCACATTCAGGACAGTCAGCAGCTTCTGTGCTCGCTGCGCTCGTCCACGCCCCCTTTTCACCCCTTCAGAACGATCCACTTTTGCTTTACACATTTCGCAATGACGGAAACCACAGCAGCTTGATTCTGACAATTTCACCAACATCAAATACACTAAGAGCTGCAAAGATTCAGCCACTTGCTTTTACAGGAGCATTTAGGAGAGTGGATTGGAGTCTGCTGACTTTTGCAGTGTCCCTGGGGAGCATCCAGGGCGGAGATATGCAGTGTTGTAAGAAGTCCTGCGGCAGCACATCCACCTGTTAGTCCTTTAGAAGAAAGAGGTACGTTTGTGACATAGGCTGCACACTGCAGTCAGATGTAGTATTCCTTCACGCTGTCTCTGACTGGGTTGTGGAGGTGCAGCTCAGTCCTGTAGTCTGTGTACATGCTGTGTCTATGTTCCTCTTTGATGCTGCCGCTGCTCCTCTGGGCCCGCCGCTGCTGGTAGACCAGGCGGATTACCACGGCCAGCGCACACACGGTTATGAAGACCACTGCAGTGACCACACCTGGGAACAATGCAGGCACATTGGATGATGACGGATGACAGGGTTAAATAGTGCTGGAGCAGCGGTTTAGCATTATTCACATGTGGACAGAGGACGTACCGTCAGTGTGACAACACTGCCCGACCACCATGATTGGCAGCCACTTAACCACTCTGAAGTGTGGCTTACGACACTAGTGCCTGCCAGCTTTGTTTCTGTCTAAGGTCATTAGAAAGAAAATAAAGAGTAGAAGTTCATGCCTTAAAGTTTTTATTCTGCATACACACAAAAACGAGTGTGCTTGTTTAACCCTCTAAAGCAGGGGTCCCCGATCCCAGGCCTGGAGGGCTGCTGTCCTGCAGGTTTTAGATCTCACCCTGGGTCTACACACCTGAATCACGTGATTAGTTCATCACCAGGCCTCTGGAGAACTACAAGACATGTTGAGGAGATAATTTAGCCATTTAAATCAGCTGTGTTGGATCAAGGACACATCTAAAACCTGCAGGACACCGGCCCTCCAGGACTGGGATTGGGGACCCCTCCTCTAAAGCATAAGCTGTTGCTGGCACCAGACAGGCCTCGAGCTCCTGGAAGCAGTGACTCTGCACTTTTCACTAATATAAGAGATCATTACGGTAATCCGAGGAGCTGTGGTTGGTTCAGAGTGAGTAAGTGCGATGCATCTCTACAGAAAACAGATTTGGGCTCCTTTTACTGTGTTTTCTTATAGTTTTGTTTTTACTGTGTTATCTGCCTAAATTTGGATGGGGTTTCTGTAATGACAATATCAATGTATGTATATGTATAAAGTGCTGGTAAAAGTCACATGTATTGTAAAACATTAAATGTTTACTCGGATGGTGGTCGTGCAAGTTGCTGAATCGCTGGCTGGACATCGGCTCTCCAGTAGTCCCCAGTTCTATTACACATGACTGTACCTGAGAACTAAACACTCCAATGTCACATCAAAAGCATTTACCGCTGCTCCAGAAAAACCAATAAGCTGGCATCATGCAAAGTATCTGATAGCTGCTGACAAATTTCAGGTCCCACTCAGCCCTGAATGTCACGGTAAGTTTGAACTTTTAATGATTTCTTTGAACAGTTCCTCTCAGGGATGGAATAACTGAACAGCATTAATATTGAATGACTTCAGAAAACAACTATGGAGAGCACAAGTCTCATTTATTTTGGATTTTGTCTACACACAGGGTCAGACGTATACAAACGCTCAAATATTTTAATAAGTGGTGCTGAAGGTTCTAGTGTGTGAACACAAAGCCAAGGTCCAATAACGTGTTAGTGATCTCGACTGACTGTCGTACAGCTGGTAGTTTGTGTATGGCAGCATAAAAAGGATTTGTTTGACATTGGACTGATCCCAATGGTAGCTCAGAAAGAAGGAGCCACCATCAACAACCTGATCAACTCTATGTGACGGAGATGTGTTGGCCTGCGTGAGGCAAATGGTGGCCACAGCAGATACCCCCCATAAAGCAAAACTGTGCACATTTCAGGGTGGCCTTTTATTGTGGCCATGCTGTCTAATCAGCCCCTTTAAATGCCACACCTGTGAGGTGGGAGGGATTACCTCTGCAAAGGAGAAGTGCTCACTAACACACATGTAGACAGATTTGACAACCATATTTGAGAGACATGGGTCTTTTGTGTATGTAGAAACATTTTCATAAGTTTGAGTTCAGCTCATGAAAAATGGGAGCAAAAACCAAAGTGTTGCGTTTATATTTTTGTTCAGTGTAGATACATCCCCACGTTGGCAAGCTCTGGACTCCTCACTAAGCCTGCCAAGGACTACAAACTGCTGGAACAGCATCACTGTCCACGGTTAAGTGACTTTTACATTGCTATGGACCAAGAGGGCGCTGACAGAGAAAGAAGCCTGTTCCCAAATCAGCTAATTCAAATGTGACTGGAATTTACAGCTGCCTACACGGACGAGGCAAAAGCCTTATAAAGATGATCACTTTCATACTTAATAACGCTCCACCACCTGTCGAGTCCTAGAGCGTGACGGTGATATACATCACGCTCTACGACTGTTTTGCTGCCACTGCTACAAAGTGGTGGAGAACCAACTCAAAACCCTTCTGCTTCACTTCAAATCGACGATGGCTAGATGGCCTTCCCAAAACTAGTGTGCTTAAAAGCTGGGTCTGTGCCTTAAAGCTGAGCCAGTATAAATGATGGAGCGTGGTTAAATGTCCAGTCAGGGTTATGTCAGGAATTTGGTGATGGCTACCTAAAGCTAAAGCTACCTTGTGAAGGGATATATGTATATATCTGAGCCTGTATGTATAATATGCATAAATACAAACTGTGTGGATAAGAGGCAATCCACAAAAAAGTCAAAGTTATATAATCACACCACCTATGAAAAAAAAATGTTTCAAAGAAACCATTAAAAGCCTTAAATTACCATGAAATTCATACCCAGGATGAGTGAATGCAAACTTCTGGCCAAAGTTGCTTCTGCATCCAACTATCTGTTTATTTATCAGCAAGTTTAGGTAAAAAAATTTTATCCAGACAAATTTTTACAAAATTTGATGACGAAGCCGTCTCAATGACTTTCCCGAAAACTGGAAAATAGGAACACGTTGTCACTCCCAAAGCGTAACATTTGACACCAGGCGACAAATCGTTGGTATACGTCACCATATTAGGCCTCGGAAGTGAGAACGGGCTCAAAATAGGGATGAATGAATTTTTACTTAAAACAAGTAGCCAGATGCTTCATTCAGTATTTCAGAACCCCTTTGTGCCTTTGAAATGAGATTAAAATGAGACTGCAGTCCTCCTGTGGCAAACTAAACTGATTAGACATGATTTACAAAGATAATGAAAGGAAACAGGATGCATCACAACTAAAAGATGATTTCAAATGTGTTAACAAAGAGGAAAACTAAACTAAAAGTAAACATGTAAAAGTTGAATAAAAATAAACGTTCTTAAAAACTAACTTTTATTGACTTTACCTTCATATAATCCTGATTGTGATGGAATTATTTAACTGTTATTGGGAAATGTACTTCTTTGTTTTCTTGTCAAGCGCTAGATGAAAAGACTACCACACTGTCACGTCTCTGTGGGAACTACGAGGGATCAGTAACACCTCGGATTTCTCGTTGGTTGCCTGGAAACTGGTCTGAGTCTTACATTCAACCCCCACCGACCCCTCAAAAAAGGAAATTGTTTTTTTTTTTCACACTTTGTTGGTTTTAATTGAACAAATCAGATAAAATAGGTTTATTAACAAAGCTTAGACATGTTTCCAAGCTGAGCTTTTTTCCTTATTCCTGACTTTATGTTGAACTAACCGTGTTCTGTCTTCATAGTCTCACATTAACTCACACACAGCAGAACGGAAAATAACAAACTTATTATGTGAAACAGGCACAGTTCCTCAGAGAATGAAAGGGTAACAGTTTTTGATCCTGCTAATTACTTAAAGATAATCATAGTTATAGGGCCTCCAAATAGGGCTCATAAGTAATATCCAGTATACCATCTGGGGACGTGTGTATATAGACTTTAAATACAGAGCAGAAATGTCTTGTTCAGAAAGCACATATTACAGCATCAAGCTTAATTTGAAATAAAAAGAAGGTTCAAGACACAATCGTGACAATAAGCTCGAGCTGGGGCCGAGTTATCAAGAGATGAGGAAAAGGCATTAAGATGGAGCCAAATGGAGAGAATGACAAATGACAAACAGCTGGGACTCATTTTCAATTAACCAGAGAAGAAACAACAGCACAAAACAGACCTGCTATTACAGCCAAATCCTTCTGGGTGCTGCTGGCACGCTGCTCTTTATCTTTATTTGCATTTACAGCCTGATCTGCAGAACAGAAACAAAGAGGAACAATCATCATTGTCATACATGTGATGTGAACTTCTCTTTCACGACTCGCTGTCGTCTTTTCGTCGTCTTTACACTTCCATTGCGTGATGATCATATTTGGTTCATTTCATTTTTGAAAATGATTTTGCATAGCAGTGCTAGGATCCAGTGAGCGTCTTTCCTACTAAACTATAATCCTGTTCTGTGTTTCTGAGTTTGGTTTATACCTCTGTAGCTTCTTGGACCACTGAAACATTAGCTGTAAAACATCCAGTGAAAAAGAAAAAGGACGGACGATCCCCGTTCTCCTTTTTAACTAGTGCACTTCTGTCGAGTGCACAGGCAAATGAAAAACTATTTTAAATGTGGATCATTTTCTTTAAAATTAATCAGTGTGAGAGATGCACAAAGCAAAGTTGGCAAAAGGCTAGTGTGTTTAAAAAAAAAGCCAAAATGGAAACCAGTCCTTCTTTACTGGTCTTAAAGTGTTTTTGGCTTGTGTACATGAGATCAAACCAATGCTAATGCTAACCACATTGTCAATAAAATAAACCTGATTTTTTAATGGAAATATGATCATAACAGTCACAATTTAAAATGAAACTGAAACAGTAATTCCGTAACTCTGTCCTTCAGAGGAGGTTTGCTTGCATCCAGAACATTTGGAACAGGTTAAATTGTGTGTGAGAAACACTGAGAGAAGAACCAATTTCACTAAATTTACGAGGGCTTTGGTTTAGTTGTTGCGCTTCCTCATTCTTTGCTTCTTTGGAGGTATTAGGATGAACATGTATTGTCACAGCGTCGCCTTGCACAATGATTTAATTGTTATTTGTAGGATATGCACGGGGCTGTAAAAGGCTACAGATGGGAAAACACTGCACACAAAAAGGGACATACTGGTGGTGAAGAACACGAGGACATCAGCTACTCAAGCTATAAATTGGTTTGTATGTCACTGAGACAAATGTGTATTTGATCCCCAAGCCAAACATGACTTGGTCCGTGGTAGAGAAACACTTGCTGCAGAGAACAATGGTGACACATTTTGTTTGACACATCTTAGGATGGCTCTCTAGGGAAGGTGTTTTTGGGCTCACACTCTGCAGAGCTCAATTTTGGTTTCATGTGACCCCAATACTTCTTTTCCAAGCCTTCTCTGAACCATTTACATGTTCACTGGCAAACTTAAGCCAAGGGGACTTTGCAGGCGCTGCAATATTTCCATCCATTACGTCGTCGTGTGTCGCCAAGGGTGGTGACGGCGTCCCAGCTGGCTTTAGATCATTACGTCTGTGTGATTTTGGGCTGATGCTCTGTGTTTCTCATGTTCAGCCTCAGCCCATGAGACAACACTGAGTTCCAGACCATGAGCAATGGATGGTCCTTTTATTTTTCTTTCTTTTCTGAATAACAGCACTAAGTAAACAGCAGGAGATGAAATAATTTTATCCCCCACTGCATATA
>VUQR01001876.1:8846-41086 GCA_015108515.1 Hemichromis elongatus | reverse complement strand
CCACTGTATATATATATATATATATATACACATATATATATATATATATATATATGTGTGTATATATAATATATTAGCTATCCAAACCTTTCTCAAATCACTTTAGTTTAATTTTATATATAAGCAACAAAACACAACAACAGTTTCCTCCGGCACAGAGAGAAACATCAGCTCGTGTGTTTGTGAGTCTATAGATTAGATCAATCTGAAGCCACTCACACTGACTTTTTTCTGTGACCAACTCTAAGCATCAGGGTCATGGATGTGCGTTTTACCTTGCAGAGTATGTGACTCAGCTAGCGCTCCACAATTTGATTGGACCAACGGACCACGGATGGTGACTAATGAGCTTCCGCGATTGGTCAGCGCTACCTTCAGTGGTGCGACATGATTAAACTGGACTGAGGAAAGGCAGCCAATGAAACCTTTAGAAGCTCCCTGTATCACTTCCTCATCAAAGTTCTCCATTCCTACAAAGACACAGTGGAGAAGTGAAAAATGCATCTCACACAACTGCTTTTGGTTAAAGCCAAATTAGAAGTATTGATTACAACTACACAATGACTTACTGGTGACTTTGCCTAACGTCAGGGATCTTATGAGGATCAGCTCTGCATCAGATGACAGTGTGTACTTCCTGTGGATGTCCTGGTTGATCTGGTTGGGCAGAAAGAAATCAGATAACAAAGTGATTACAAGAAATTCAAACCAAGGTAACAGCAGCTGCAAATGCAGCTGAGTGCACGAGCGATATCTGTGTTCACTGCAGCTTCACATGAAACCACCGCTCCCTACGGTTAGCTCTGAAGTGAATTTGACCTTGTACCTCTGTGCCATCATGCTGACTCAGATTAATCGCTTAACATGGTGAAGTGCAATAAAAGTGCAGGATTTCAGTTTTGTATTGCAAGTGCCTACAGAAGCACATACACTATGTGATGTCAACACCCTTCTCTCTGGAGATGAAGATGCTGGTGGACAGTTCAGTCCTGTTGTCTTGTTCACAAACATTTGTCAAGTATTACACTAATCCAGAGATGTTAGTTACACAGTTTTTGCGATTTCACTCAAATGGCCACAGTGCTGTAAAAAAAGTATTTGCCCACTTCCTAATTTCTTAATTTTCTTTTGCATGTTTTTCACACTTACATGTTTATGATCATCAAATAACTTTTTAACATTAGACTGAGATAATCTGAGTAAAACAGGTGGTGAAGAAAGCTATCCATACCTACCTGACCCTATGTAAGAAAGTCATTTGTTAAAGCATGAAGTGACCGATTACCTGAGTAATCATGTCATGAATGATCACATTACTTAGAAACACAGACAGAATAGTTCAAATACAAAGGTGAACTAAGAGCTCATAACAGAGTAAGACTGAAACAGAAGATATTAGAAGCAGAAAGCAGCCAGGACCAGCACCATGGCCGCAAGTTATGGACCCGGACCCAGTCTAAATGTGGTCAATGATCAATGATCAATGGGCTTTGATCAGCGGTTGTTAATCAGTGATCATGATGATTTCCATATTAATGATGAAGGAACTGGCCTCCCAGCCCATTGTTCATTCAGTGGTGCTGGTTTCAGTCATTGTGCACATGTCCTGTTTATAAGGTTGGAAGCCTGCAGTCAGCTGAGACTGAAGAAGTCACCTGGATGATGACGAATGCTTCTCCCACTGAAAACGCCGCGTCCAGATGAACAGAATCAACTTTTAGGGATTTGCTTACCTGGATGACTGAGCGTGCATTAAGATGACCTGATGGCTCAGTTGTTTTATTAGGTCTGTTTATTGATTGGTTTTCATCTTACCTGAAGTCTAGAAGTTTTAATATTTCAATATCAAAGAATTTAAATTAAATATTATATTCTAGGCAGTTAATAAACACATCACATTCCTCTGATGATCTAACCTGTGTTCTGTGGAGTTGTATTAATAATATTAACTGTTGGATGTGTAGAAACCTTTTAGAATTGAACAGAGACAAGTCAGAAATATTGTTTATCACATATTAATCATTCCTGTCTCTTAAACACAGTCAGCAACGTCGGAATCAATAAAAATATATCAAAAGTTAGAAAATCTCATTTCAAACTGACCTAGAAATGTTTTTCATGCATTCATGCCAAGCAGGTAACTCTACCGTGTCAGGGACTAAAGATTCGATCAGATCGACTAAGACGACTCATTCAGAATGCAGGAGCCAGGTTTCGTACACATACAAGGAAATCTGACCATATTACCTGGATACTGAAGTCACTTAGAGAGGCAACTTTAAAATCCATTTATTAGTTCACGAAGCTTCCAGCTGTGTGGCCCCTCACTACATTTTGGACCTGCTAAGTCTCCATAAGCCAGTCTCAGGTCATCAGGTGCAAATCTTTAACTGTTCCCAGAATCAGATGTAAGTGTGCCGAGGGTGCTTTTAGGGCCTGCTGACCTGGGCTAATGGACATCTGTGCATATGTTCAAAACTCAGTACACTCAGTAACTGTGTGTGTGTGTGTCTGTGTGTGCACATGTTTTAACTGGTATTTTCAGTCCCCTTAAACCTACATATGTTTTTATCTTCTATGTTATCTTCAACATTGCCTAAGGAAATGTGCAGTATCAATAAAACTACCATTGTTTGCAACTAAAAAGCGTTAATGTCCACATAAAGATGTGGTGTGGTAGTTGTTGCTGCCTTTGATTTTAGGGTCCAGGCTACCTGCTCCACAGGATGACCCAGATGCTCAAAGGCTGCTGCAGAGGCCCAGCTGTGTTTACTCTTCAACCGTAGGCAGGATCAGCTGCATTTGGCAAGTGATACTAAAGGGCATCATCAGCTTAAATGCAATTAGATTAATATTACAGTTAGCATGGATACAACAGACTGCTGTGCATCTTATTCTCAATTTAACTTTGAATAACACAAAATGTACTAATTTAAAAAGACAGGTCACAATATGTATGAAACACCCAGACAACAAAATCTACAACAAAAAGGACAGAAGACGTTGTTGTACCTTTAGCTAGCAGACAGACTGCGATATGTGACTGAACAGAAAAGGACTAAAGCACTTCCATTCATATAATGCTATTCTACTTTGAATGACCACTCAAAGCACCTAACACAAGTCACATTTAGCCCTGTATACTCATAATGCTCATACACTGCAAGCACTTCATAAACATCACACCCGTTGTAAATTCAGAAAGACCAGTTAAACTAACTGGAGTGCCCTAAGATCCTGCACAGGAGCAGGGAGAACATGCAAAGTCCACACAGAACAGCGCCACCAGGCTTTAGAACAAGGAACCTTTGTGCTGTGAGGCAAACGTGCTAACCCTTCCACTTCTGTGACATACCTGTGTTACATGTATGATAGATAAATACTAAATCTGTAACTTTCCATGAAGGCTTGACAGAGATAAGCGTGGAATAAAGTAATGTGAAGACTAGATAGCGGGTGTCATTAGTTCCTGATTTGTTCTGTACGGTTCCACCCATCGGATTTCATCAATTTATTGTAAATTCCCTTTAATCATACTGTATGCTTTATTTGTACTCATACTATACAAGCATGCTCCGTGAAACAGCACGTGCATATGCAGGACCTCCCGTAGCAGTATTACTGACCTGCACATAAAGGTTTTTGCCGACTCGGTGGATTCTGATTCGATGAAGACGTCCATCTGCCAGATTACTCGGGGTGGGAGCGAACACATCCGGTTTCTTGTCTGTCTGTAGGTGATACCAGATCTGCACACTCCCTGGAAAACAAACCATAAAATGTTGCAGAGCAATGCAACGCTTCACGTTGTGCTCAGTGTTCAATGAAACATTGGAATCAACAGGTCTAAATTCAACCTTGTACATATAAGATTACCAGGATTCAAATATGTGTACACTGCATTCTAATGGGTGATCAGATAAGAGAATACACCTCTCTGCTGCTGCAAGAGTGGGACTGCCTATTTATAAATACACCACTATATCCAAGCTTCTTCAGTTACTCTTGAGAGTCTGCAAATATTTATCTCATAGCTCTTTGCTCCGAAAACTGAGCAAGTCAATATGTGCTCAGCCCCCCTCCCCTGCCCAGACACACACACACGCACACACATGCACGCACACACACATGCACACATACACACACGCACACACTCACTGCCAGATCAAAGAGTCAGAAAGCTATGCATTGTCAAGTGGAGCTAGGTCAATATTACAATTCCCAGTCTGTAAGTGAAGGGCTTTGTGTTGTGATTCATTTCAGATCCTGAGAGTGCTCCAACAGAGGAAGGTCACTGTGGATAAAGTGTCTCCCCTGCCCTTCACTGTTTACAGAGACCCATGCAATTTGGCTGTTCAGGTTTAACACACAAGAGCGGATTAGGGCTCGGGCTAAAAACTGCACAGAGGTGTCACTCATGCCACTCAATGTGGCACTCTCAGGTTTGGATGTAGCATGGCTGTTAGCTTAAAGCTCTGAGGTCTTTGTTGTGTCTGAATCTGAAAAACCGAGTGAAACAGTGAAACAGTGCAGCTGGTGTCGCTGAAATGTGTCTGTTCATAGGCGGAAATATGTGCAATATCTGATATTTTTTTTAATGCTTAAGCTAACATTATGTCATGAATGTTCAATTTATTTAAAGTGAATTAAAAATCGTATGTGACAAATATTACTGCTACAGTAGAAGTCAGTGGATATGCTGATTGCAGTCATTGGCATTCAGTTTTCTTACTCCTTCCAGTTCAAACAACTCTGGCCACTTTTCAAGTGTAGGCTGTCAGTCTGCTGTGGTGCAACATGCTAGCATCAGGGCATACATGCATCACCACAAGCAATTGGCTGGCATAGTATAAAGGCACATCTGTGCTCAGTATGTCTTGGAAGCCCTGAGGTCAAAATGGGATACGTCCCGGGCTTGGTCGCTAAGCATGACTAAGCTAAGATCCGGTGGGACTTCCGGATACAGACTGGTGATAGCTCACCGACCGGGCATAGTAGTAGTGGACAAGCAGAAGATGGCTGTAGTGACAGATGCAGCCATACCGTGTAGATAACAAAATCAGTAAGAAGGAAGAGGAGAAGCTCGAGAAGATGTAGAGGGTTAAGACAAGAGTGGTCCCCGTGGTAATCGAAGCACTGGAGGCAGTGACCCCAAAAGAAGGGACACTCATCATGGGAAGGCCCCAGCAGCCTGGGCCTAGTGCAGTGTAACTAAGGGAGAGTTCAGGGTACCCTAATCCAACCCAATCTATAACTTTTATCTACACTGAAAGTTTTAACCTTGTAGGACTTTGTATGTAGTGAGAAAATTAAATTCAAACTCTGGTTTTCAGGAAATGTATGCATAGAAAACTATTTCTATTTGGCTTCATGGCTCAGTTCTGGGACAGTCAAATGTTTTTGAACACCCCAATTTTTTCCAGTTATTTATTGTAATTCAAGTCATTTAATTCCTCTGAATAGCTTGAAATGGTACAAAGATAAGTGGTGACCTGCCAGAGGTTTAAAAACAAAGGTAAGGTTACCCAAAACTGTAAAATAATGTACATTACAGAATTAGGCCTTTTTCAGGAAACACAACATGGGTTAACGGTTTAAAGCTGTTCTGCACCAGTGGAGGTCGACCAAGCCTTGGAAGCTGCTGCTACTCATTCCAACAGGTGGATTACCTACAGCCCCTCTGTGTGCATAACAGCAGTGTAGGAACACACTGTGGTACCAAACCCTTCTGAGCATCAGTTGAACAGTCTCGTACTGCAGAAAGTAGTGTGTTGCTACAGAAATGACAAGACAAAGGAAATGAACAATGGTGGAGAGACAGACCATGATAACACTTAAACATGTGGGTCTCTCATACAGAGACACTTAAACAAAGTCAAGGTGTCAGTGAGTACAGTTTCCTTCACCATCAGAAGGCACAGAAACAAACTGTGACAGGAAGAGGTCTGGAAGAGCCAAAGACACGACTGACTCAGAGAACGAGTTTCTGAGAGTTAACCGCTCACAGGACAACAGCTTCAAGCCATGAAACTCCACTGTTGGACTGATGAATCAAAATGAAATCTTCAGTTCATCACGCAGGATCTTTGTACACCGTCGAGCAGACGAACGGATGGTTCCACAGTGTGTGGCATCAGCTGTCAGACATGGAGGAGGAAGTGTGACGGTCTGGGTCTGTTTGCTGGATCCAGGGTCGGTGACTTGTACAGAGTGAGAGGCTCCCTGAACCTGAACAGCTACAGCTACGCACCTAGTTGGTCAGGGGTTCAACCTACAGCAAGATAATGACCCAAAACATGAGTCCAAGCTGTGCCAGAACCACCTCAGGAACAAAGAACAAGATGGAGTGGACCAGCACAGTCTCCAGACCTAAACCCCATCGAGCTGGTTTGGGATGAACTGGACACGAGTGAAAGCAAAGCAACCTACAAGTGTCACATTTATGGGAACGTCTGCTACAGAGATGAGAAGAACTTTGTGAAGAATATTTGATTTCTACTGTAGAAAGAAAGCCCCGGGTGTGTCCAGCTGTTATATCTGACAAAGATGGCTACTCTGATGAGTCCGAAGGTTAGAATACATTTGGGTCTATAAACTGATTCCATGATTTCTTTCCTATTGCTTATTTGTGCTATGCTTTCATTTCAGAGTGCAATGAGACATTAAATTGCATAACATTCAATTAAAAATTGAAAAATGAAGACGTTCTAAACCTTTCGAGCAGAAGTTTACATTAAAAGCTGGAGGGAGGCTAGAGAAGCAGCATGAGCCCAACACAGAGCAGAACAGACAACGATGACAATAAAGATAACATCACATCGTCTGGAATATCACTTCAACATGATGTGAAAACGTCATATTGAGCTGTCATTGCTATAGCAGTGCCACGTGTTCACATTCCCTAATGCAAGAAGGAGCCTCTGATAATCACTTAGTACCTGAAAACGGTTTCCAACAACCTCATTTGCAAAATATACGGGAAAATAGTTCCTGCTAAAGGTGGAACGAACACTTGATGCAAAACACACATTTGAGTAGAAGCAGACGTACGAGGAGGAGAGAGAAGCAGCTGGTGATGTGCCACCCAAATGTAAACAAATGAGTCCTCAGAGCGTCAGCGGAGCACTCGCTAGCTCTGCTCCATACGACAGGAAGTGAAATGGGGGATGGAAATTAATGATGCAGCTGCATAATGGAAAAGCAGCACTTCAAACAACTGGTTCAAAAGTTGGACTCAAGGTACAACTTCCCACATAATGCTTTATAATGGCACAAGATTTTACAGACTCCTGATGAGTTACAGGTTCCAGTGACTACACTGTTAAGCAGTTACTTTATACTTGTTAAACTACACTACCGCTGCAGACATATGGTCAGGGAGTGCATCATCAGTGACAGCAGCTAAGTGGAAAAGGATGGGACACCTCATTTCTTCGTTTACTTGTAACGCTGCTGCCTAAAAGCTGCAGGCATCATTAAAATGCTGTGCAAAGAGTCTTCTTCTGTATCCTCACAAATATTGTTATTGCATATTTTACATATATTGCCCACTATTCATGTGCATGCTGTATGTGACTGTAGGACAGCATCGGTTGATCCAGCAGCTGATGTGGGCCGGCGCTGAGACCTGCTGATCTGCCACGATTGCATTTGAGTTTGACTTTGTGACCTGCATAAACTAATTATATGCTTGAGTCTCTGTTCTCGTGCTCTGATCCTTCATCAAAAGCACCGTGTTAACGGCATAATCTACACAACATTCGACAAACAGACCTTCACACATTCATGCACTGAACTGTTGCTGTGCATTAAACTGAAGAGCACTGGAAATATGACTAAATCATTCTACTTTAGGCAGATTCTATTTTTTACACAATCTCTGTCAGCCTCCGAGTGAACTTGGAACCAGTTCACCGTCAAGGGAGCAATCTGCTGTGTAATTATGCATTATATCATTTGGTAACCATAGTAACAGGGATGTAGGCGTTCTCCCTGATACCAGAAAGGGGTTAAAAGGAACGAAAACAGGTGTTGTGTAACTAACACCCTCAAATGCTGTAGGTAGGCGTGCTTAACCCCAACAAGACGTCACGATAACTGAGCAGCGGTGAGCAGAGAACCATCGTGTGCCGTAACATCCACTTGTGGGATAAACCCTGTGTTATCACATGAGTCTTCCTGCCTCTTTAGTGTTTGCTTGTTTGTGTAGAAACACCGGTGAACTGATGCCCGGCTCCATAAATCCATGCATTTCTCCATTTCTCCTTTTTCTACCTGTCCATCTGCTAATCTAAAATCTAAAGTGATACAGTGTAACACCCCTGCTACCATTTTTACATGTGCACAGTGGTTGACACCGCCTCCTTTATTGTTACTAGTAAAAACCCATCCTCCCCACCCAGCAGTCCCGATTTAGCAGGGACTCAAATGAAGCTTCATAGCAGATACAGATTTTTGTTACGTGTGAGCGAGACACATGAAACACACACAAATGCATGAAATCAAAGGAATTTGGATGCATAAGAAATCTACTTTAAAACATGTGATTTCTAATCATCGCTGTACTGTATGTGCACTAACAGTGCCTACACACAACCCTGTACCCAAATCATGAGTACGTACAATCACAGAGAAAATCTGGGATGTATCAACATGTTCCTACCTGAATTTGTTCTTTAACAACAAATGTAGAAATCCCTCTGAGCATGCATACGGACCGATGACAGCATGGCTGCTTTAGGAACTGAGACACAAGCCTTGAACAGTGTGATTACTACCACTACTAATAATAATCATTTTTGTCCCATTTATACTGCAGAACTGCACTTCTTCTGACCTTTTCCTTGGACGTCAGACATTATTATTTAAGTTTCTAAGCCAGACTTCCTCCTTAACTTCTCTTACTACATGGTCACTACTTTGTTTGAAACGTGTTTCTGTTTGCAGGAAAACTCGGGCAGGAAGGTATGCATGTAGTATGCAAACTGTAACTGAAACTAACATATGTACATTGGTGAGAAAAAAATGGTTAATGTTTTATAAATCTGATGGTCATTTGCATAGAATTTTTATGCAGAGTAAAAATAATTAAAAATGAGGCCCAATGTTTGTACAAAGGTTCTTTCAGGTTGGTCCACCTGTTAAGGAGTAGACAGAGTACACACTAACACACAGTAACACACACTAACACACACGCTCTGATGGGTTTTGTCAGATTATTAAGGCTATGTACTGGTGTTTGAGTGAACACATAGAAACAACACTTTATACGATTGTTGCTTGAAGCCAAACCCGTTCACTAGTTTATGCATGCATTTAATCTGCCACAACACAGATCATAGACATTTTTAAGCATCTTGTTTGTTCCACCCTCGTTTGTTTGAAGCTGGCTAACAGCCTGTGACACATTCTTAATATTACTTTGATTTTTTCAAAATTCTGTCACAAAACATGAACTTATGCAAAAGTTATGAGTCATAAAAATGCATTTCAAAAAATGTTTCTTGAATGATGTGATAGATGTGTCGTCTTTGACCGAGATAGACTTAAATAACCATAAAAACCCTGAAACACAGCCAGACTGTGCAGTATCTGAGCTGCTCTATGTCGAACCTTTTCCCCTCTTAAATCGTCAGTAAAGTATTTGTGTGCTGAAACACATTATATGGGTCAGAAAGCTAAAGTTACAGACAAACTAGCATCCACCCATAAACCTTTGAGCTACTTATCTAACTTAGCTTTGTGGGGGGGCTGCACACACCCTGGACAGCTCAGAGCCAACAACCATCCAGTTACAGCCAGTTTAATTTCATTTGTTAAACAATTTGTGCTTAATAACTCATTTGCATGTGTTTGGCTGTGGGAGGAAGCCACAGCTAAGCGGACTCTGACTCCCATGTTAACAACATTATCACATGTTTACAGACTGGTATGAAAGCTGTGTTGGCCTGTATGAACAGCTCTATGGCTGGTTGCCTTTTCCAGCTCCGCTCTGACTCCATTTGGATACTGACAGTGTTTAAAGTTCAGTTTGTGGTTGCTTTGATTGACAGGTGTGCCACCCCTGGGAGCTGTAGCTGCTAGCTGTCTGCTAGGCTTCGCCTCACTTAATTGGAGTCAGTGAACCGGACCTCAGCACTGTGTTTATGCCGTTTGAGTCTTTTGGAGCATTTTCAATGGAATTATCTGACATATAATACGGCCTGCTACGAACTACAGGCCATCCAATCAGCTTCAGTTTTTATGAAACTCCAGCTGTAATTTTATTACCGTGCTACTTACCACTAATTAGTAGTTGTGTGTGTATTGTTCCCATTCAGTTTATGGATTTGGTTTTCTAACTAAAACAGCAATCCCGTTAGTTTTCTTGGTGGCAGTGGTTGACTTTTCCTTTCAGCTGGATGCTAGGTTGAGGTGGTCTGTGGGTCTGTCCATGAACTGCACCCCGTCATTCATATATGTTCAGTAACATAAAGCCAGTGGGTTACATGATGGTGGCTGCATCCATGTATGGATGGGCGGACAGAGAAAGTGACCACGCTCTGACACAAACAGCTGAAATGTACCAAACTAATAAAAGTTCATTTATTGTTATTCATGCTGCTGTTGAACTCAGGACGTTGTTGCTGTGAGGCAACAGTGCTAACCTCCATATACAGATATAGAGCCCACAGTACTACAACAGTCTTTCCTCAGTCTTTATCTGTTCACTGGTTATTTCTTCTTCTTCCTTTGAGTGCTGCATTTAGGGGTCACCACAGCTGGTCACCTGCCTCCGTTTCCTCCTCTTTAATAGTTCCTGACAAGAGGAAATAAAAGAGGAGACACTTGTAGCCAAGCACAGTGGTGAGAAGTCCCCATGTTTGCACACATTTCAGAAGAAAGTGTGCAAACCGTCCACTCCAACAACTCCAGCACTACTTTCCCGCCTCAGGCTGTGTATACTCTCCTCTTCTTCTCCACACACACTGACCTGGTGGCAGCGCTCAATTCAGAACTGCTTTCATCAGTTAAAGGCCCCAAAAGCTGGCACCACAGGTAACACTGCATAATGCCTGATCCCCAGACCTATTCAAAGTGGGGTGCTTCTCTGGGAGGCACCAAGACAGAAGTGCTGCACTTTTGGAAAAAAGGTTGTTTCCACTGCAGCCTTCTCTCTCTCCATTACTCCAGACAATCCCCTCTCCGACTCTGGCAAACCTGTTGTTGTCTGAAATGAAGAAAACCACATGACCGTGTGGAGATGTCGCCAGTGACACCAGATTTATAGTTATGAACTCACCCTTCATTAATGGGTCAAAATGCACCACTTGGACTGTAAAACAACCATTTACTGAATTCTCTTAATGCTCTTAAGAGCAAACCCATTAATTGTGAGAACCGCAGGAAATGCACAGGACATCCAGGTCAAAGGGCTCCTGAGCAGAACGAACTCTGATTCCACAACTGGCCTTCCAGATGAAAACAGAATCAAAAGACAGAAAATGAGGGCAAAACACAAGAGCTGATATGCCAAATAGTTTGTTTCTGTTCAAATACTTCCCCTCATACAGCGACAGCAGTTCACCTGTGAAGGAAATGCTGCTTTTCTCACAATAACAGGATGTGAATGTATCCAGCATGGTTTCTGGCTGACAGCTCAACTGATAAATTGCAATGTAGAGTTTTTCTTCCATGTTTTTGACGTTTGCATTCACAGAAGAATATGATTACACAACTACGACAACTGTGTTTACATATTGCTGTTGATATTTGAGTGTTGCGTGTACCGTTTTTGGCCAGGACGACAGCGATGTACTGCTGGCTGAAGGTGCTGACAGTGAGCAGCATCGCTGGTCTCTGGGAGGTGACGAAGCTCAAGGCCACGTCCTCTCTGGCTCTGCTGTCCGTGGAGAGGGTGGAGGCCTGGGAGCTTCTGTTCTGCATCACTGAGAAGGGCTCCTGGAAGGTGTACGTCACTGAGGACTCTCTGTCAAAGGACACAGACACCTCTGCGCACAGACACAGGGAAAAAGGAACGAGATGCTTTTAGGCGCTGATCCAAAACTTAGTAAATACAAAATCACCGAGCTCCTGCAGATATGAAGAGGTTTATTCAGCATCAAGTGGATTTCTTTGCTTACCTAAAAATAGCTGAGCTTTAGTGTCCATCTAGCATAGCAAGGCTGCAGCAAAACACATTCTAGTATTTCATGATATTCGTGCTGTTTTCGCCACTTGGGGCAATTTATCAGACTTCACACAGCTCCCTCCGTGCCCACAATCGCAGCCTTACTCCCAGAGACCTATAAACAACTTTGATGTGTAAAACTGTTGCAGTTCTCACACTCAACCGTACAACCGTAAAACAAGCCTGCAAAGCACAGTGAGGAGGGTCATCGGAGCCTTTCCCCATGCTGACTTTATCAGAGCAACAAGCCGCAGACATACAGGAATCATATCAATATGAGTTTAAACGCTGGTGTAAATTTCACAGTGACTTATTGGCAGCACGTAGCCAGCCTACAGTACTATCCGATTGTAATGAATTTCCATTTGCAGTATAACTGCATTTGCATTATTAATACTGAATATTCACTTACAGTATTGTGTGTTTCCCCTGAATATTCAGCAGCACATTCCAACACAGTGTGTTCACTGGGTAACAACACGACCTCCAGGTCATATCTGTGTGTTACAGTTACTGACACATCTGCTGGACTTGCTCGTTGCTTTGCGTTCACTCGTCTGCCCAGTTCACCTCAAACCAGCTGGAACTGGTTTTATTCCTGAAACTGTTTCTCCTCCATCATTGGAAGAACCGCGTGGTTCCTCCACACGACTGTGTGGGTCATCACCTGTACGAACTGTGTGCAGCAACTTCATGAGAGCTTCAAGTTTTACTGTTGCAGGAAATCTGGAATTGGAGCAACTTCCAAAAGAAGCTGTATTTGATTTGAAATCCCAGTTTCCCAAAAACCTTCCAGTTTCATTCTAAACCTTTGCTTATTCACATAACTTGTTTGTTTGTTTGATGTTTGCAGGAAACGCCTGAATGACCTGAACAGGAGACTTGTTTTTATGTTTCAATCAAATTAAGCTTAATTAACTGTTATTTACACTTAACTAATAATCAAATCAAGCTAAGAATTGATCATTATGTAGTTTGTAGGCATGATGTTACACTGTAGACAACGCAGAGCTTTGACAGAGCTTTAAAATCCCTATTTGAAGGCATTTCAATCAATGTGTGTGTTCACCTGATTCTTTCACTCATTCAAGGAAAGACGAGCACCGAGCTGGAAACACGTCATGTCCAGCAGACTGTGAGAGGATCTGCCTGCAGCACCAGGTGTAGCTAGTGGCGTGAGGCTACCTTACACAGGTGCACACGTCTGAATGGTTTGTACAGGTACACTGCTCGCTTATCTTCTGTATGGAATTAAACAAACTATAATTTAATGTATAAATGAAGTGCAGATGTGGTTGGAGGGTGGATGGGAGCCACGCGGTGTCTACCTACATAGCAGCGTGCTGCTGTAAGCACACATGTATCAGTGAGTGTGTGGGCAGGGCTGCAGTCTTTGCTGCTGGCACACATCACTGAAGCAGATAATCTGCAGTCAGCGGCAGCTGGGCTGAATGTTGTAGCTGGATGCCTAGCTTTGAACGAAAGCGTATACACTAAATAAAGAAGAGAAGATGAAATTGGCTCGGTTCTATTCTGTCACATAACAAGAGGATAAAACTGCAAGACATTAAAGCCAAAGCCCTTTCATTTAAACCACTGCAGCCATGAACACGAATGCAACAGGCACGCTAATACTACACAGCATATGCAAGAAAATTCATTAATATTACTACTTTGTATTCAGTCTAGTTAAAAGTATTTAGTTCTGATTGCCAGTTGTAGGGATTGTGCTACATTTGCACTCATCACGCGTGTCGTAGAGGCTCGGGGAAATGAACCGCAAACATTTCTCCTGATCCATGACCACACCGAGCATTTCATGAATCTATAGTCTCAGCTTCTAGTTCAAAGTCCTACTTAATACAACTTGAACGTCACTTTGTAATTGATGGAGCCTCGAGTCCGCGTGCTCTGTTTACCATGTAGGTGACGAGCTGTGATGAGAGGGCGCTTTGCTTCACGGACAAATCTGCTCCGCGTCACGTTAACACACTAAAATGTTTTCCGCTTGAGGCCTGACGACAGGACTTTACAAAGCGATGGGTCAGCGTCACTACATCTATCTGTGATTACACAGTGGGCCATTACCAGGACAGACAAGGAGCCAAATGTGGTGGAGGATGACCGAGGCAGAGAGACAACAGGACGTCCTGGCAGAGTGCAGAAATCAAGCTGCTGTAGTCACTACTCAAAAGTGGCCGAAGCAGACGCTTCCGTGTGATCGCTAAAAGCTATTACAGCAAGGAAAAGTCACTTATGTACCGCAAGCTCATTCGTTACAGCGTCTCTAGCACCAGCATGCACTGCAAGTAGCACTATCGCTGAAAACAGACCGGCATTTGCAGATGAATATGTCAGCTGGCACACACTCCCAGTGCAGTTCGCTAAACGCTGCTCGTGGTTTCCTTTCACTCACACTGAAAAAAGAAAAACATTTCCCTGATCTGTGTTTTGGAAAGCTGCCTTCATATACTGCTAGTGTGACTTCTACAGAAATAAGACACAAGGGAAATACGGCCACGGTAAATAATCGGGAAGGATCCTTTCAGATTCATAGTATTGCTCTTAAACGTTGAATCTGCGCTGCTTTAAAATGAGCTCCCATGGAGAAGGAGATGAAGCTCCAACGAGGCCTCCAGTCTGCTGTAGCTCTTCCCCACAGAAACTAACCAAACTGCGGCTAGTTGTAGTAAAAAAACAGCAACATCTTTGAAGTGAAGTAGGTTCCACCTTCATATTTAACATTCCAAACAGGAAGAAGCAGCGTAAATTGTACTCTGTGATTAGGCATATTTGCAGCCAGGCTTTTCATCTCTGTTCCCACAGAATGTATATTCAATTTGTTTCTTTGTGCTGCATTGCACGCTTGTTTTCCCAGTCTGCTGCTCTGCTGTTTGTGCAGGCTGTTGATGGGTTTTTGTTGTGTTTGTGTCTGCTCTCTTCTCTGCTCACATACTGCATGAGATAATTTGTTCTAATGCATTTGAAATGTTCTTGGAGCTGGAGTCAGGACAGGTATTAATTGCCTTCTGCATTACTTGCATTTGCTATTGGTTCCCTGTAATGGAATAACCTCGACAGTGATCGATCATCTGTTTGTTAAAATCCACATCATTCAATTAAATGAATTACAGCGACTTTCTGCTTTGTCCAGACTCACCTTGGTTGCAGGTGGTTCCTCCATAGGCCGACTGGGAACAGTCGCAGATGTAGCCGTTGCTTTTCTCCACACACCTCCCTCGGTTGTGGCAGAGGCTGCTGGAACCCGTGCAGTAGCCGGGACAGCCGGCGCTCACTCCCGGTGTCATCTTGGCCCTCTCCTCCAGATCGAAGCTGACACCGTTGACGGTCAGAGATCTGATACAGCCCAGGAAACCTCTCTGCTGGGACGCGGTTCCTCCTGCGACACGTATGTAGGACACACAGGTGATGTCGTGGTATAACGCCTCCGCCATGACTTTAAAACCAGCGTTAATTTGAAAGCTGAACCTTAAAATCCACGAGGCTACTTAAGGACAAAGTCAACATCAGCTTGTATTTTAGAAGTACAGTTTGAGAAACTAGAAAAATGCTGTTTGGAAAAAGCTCGGCTGTTTGAAGACGTCTACACGGACGTGCCGGGCCGGTTTACCCAGACAGAAACACGAATGAACGACGTGGACGTAAACCGCGCTCATAAATGGGTCACTGTTGATCTGGTGGGTTCAGGAAACATCACTAAGACTGAGATATACATATATAATTTGATGGATGAGACGTTGTGGGGGAAACAGGAAATGTGCAGAAGAAGAAATATGAGTTGGTGACAAATTTCTCCTTTCTGAAGGAGGAAGATGGATGACTTTAGATAGAAAATAATTTATCTGAGAAATAAAAATACAAACGTGTGAATATAATCTCCTTTGACAATCCCCCGAGGCTGACACATGATACTTGTTCAGCCCCGTATTGTTTCACATGATGTGAGGCTCTGCCTGCGTTTATATAAAGCACTTGTAATGAGTCGCCTCATGTGAAATCAGGCTGGGTGTAGTGAAATAATGAATACACACACACACACACACACACACACAGAGTTCTGTGTAGTTTGGCCCTGGGCTGACCAGCGGGATTCAAACCTTCAACTTTTAGATGCTGTGTCTTATGTAGCGTCGTCACACGTACCAGGTCTCCAGGGAGGGTTAGGATTTTAAATGAACGCTATTTTAGAAGCACGTCTCTTACAGCGATTTTATTCCTTTACAGTTTAATAACTTTGGAGGAATAAACGTGAACGACATCGACATATTCGAACATTGAAGGCAACACTGCACAAACACCTGCCTTTAAAGTAACGCTGCTGATTCTATTACTTCAGCTAGATAAAAGAAGATGGAATGGACAGTGTAATATAAAACCATCTTTCTATCAGCTATACCTGTGGTCGCTTCTCCAAGGGAATTAAAGCCGTCCATGTTGGGAAAATATAAAGTCAAAGTATGCACAGTTGGATCTTCAGCTGTGAAGCTTAATTCTGCAATAAGCATTTTTGATGCAGACCAAATAACTTATATGACAGAACTACATCCACACTTTACAGAAATATGTGGTTCCAAAACAGCAATAACTAATGAAAAGGGCTTATCAGCTTCATCGTACAAAACATGCAGCATCAGCTGTTTGTTATCATGTGATCTTTCAGGGCTTTGCAACAGTAAAATTGAGCCCGTGAAGAAGAGCTCCGAGGCTAAGAAAGAAAACTCTGGGCCAAACTTCAAAAATCGAGCTTTGGGGATTTTGCAAGGTCCATGAACTGAGTCAATAGAAGTTTTCACATGATTTCTTTTCCAGGAAAGTCCATGACCTGCAGCCGAAGCTCGCGCACGTTCCTGTGATGCCGTGGTTTTTCAGCACAATCACACCCACTGGTGTTTCTGAGCCCTAAACGCTGCGGTGTTAAACAGCTCACATTGTTTCTTTATGATTGGATACACATTGTCACAATGATTCCAAAGCTATTTTTAATATATACTCTAATGGTGCCACGGACTATTTTACTGCATTAGGTTTTGTTCTCTAATCTTCTCCCACAGAAACATCATTTAATAGACACACTCAACATGTAGCATATTCACTTTGTTCCCCAGATAAAGACTGAGCATCACTTTTGTGCCTTATGAAAATTAAATCTTCAAAAGATAACGTTTTTTTCCCACACGTGATCGATTGTCCTTTCACTAATAAATGATTTCATGAGGTGAAAGATCCATTAGATGAGGCTGAGAACACGTACAAAAACAGACTGTAATGGTATCTCTCTCTGTATTATTAAGCAGAAAGATTAAAATGTCAGAGTGTGAAAGGCTGCAGAAATATGAAAGGAAGCGCTCCCTGACCAAGACCAATCATGAAAAACAATAAAATACATTTTAAATTGGCCTCACACCAGAGCAATGCATATCTTAATATAAGACTCAGATGATGTATGTGTATTTAAACTGGTTTTGTGGCTGTAATTACACTTCCTCTCCATCCTTCTGTGACTGCTGGGAGTGGACAGACAAAATGTGATGAAGAGGAACAACAACGACGTTCTGATACAAAACAAGGCTGCTGTCACAAGATCCCCGCAGAGCTTCACGTTCACTTCAGCTCCACTTCATGAATGATTTTAGGGCCTAAAACTGTAACGATCCACAGGGTGCAGGCCGAGTACACGAAACACAGCGTTAAACGCAAAAGTCTGTCTGACTCAGACGGCGAGAAAAATGGCAAAGGGCTGGTTTGCAAGGATGAAATCCTCTTTGCAAAGATTTCACCAGAAAACACAAGCAAACACATGCAAAACACAAGCAAAGCTCAATGTCAGGCAGTGCTACGATAAAGTGGAAAGTGACAAGGGGAACTAGAGGGAGTACCTGTTGTGGGAAAAATGATTAATTGATGGCAGCAGGAGAAAAAATCAAAGAATAGACAGAGAAGCAAAAACAAATGACGACCAGCAAGCAGATAATTTCAAAATAATGCAAGAAGAAATTAAAGATGGCATAAGTCTTTATTGCCACTGCACAGTCATACTAGAGTCCAGACATCCATCACACATGTTCAAAAGGTCTAAATTAAGCTGGCTGGGAGGAAGGGCAACGTCTGAGCCTCTACGTAAGCACTGGAGAGTGACAAGCATGAAGCTCTGGGTAGCGCAGAGGCTGAGGACCTACAAGGAGCTGCACAGGGCTGGAAGAACTGACAAGGAAACGGCTACAACTACACTGAAACTAATGCAAGATCCCCTGAGGAGCGAAGGTGGAGGCAGAGTGTACACAAAGCAACTTGTTTTATTTCAAAATAAAACAGGAAGTTAACAGAAACCCCAAACCATGACAAGAACAAGCAACATGGACAATAACGGCTTGATGGAGAAACAACTCGAGAGCGAGCTCAAGTCTGTCAACACTGTTAGAAAATAAATAGATCAGCATATTTAAAAATATACTCAGATATAAAAAATATTTGTACACAAAGTCTATTTAACTACAGCTCTCTATTATGCACTAGCAGCAACTAACAGCAGCTAAAAAAGGTTGAGACTAGCTGTGCTTGCCCACACTCACGAGGTCCCACACCAGGCATGAGTGGAGCTGGGCCTTCCTTTGCTACCAAACATCAAAGCGCACTAAGAGAACACTGACCACACCCTTACACCACCATGCTGCACCACTGCATGGATTCATGCATTTCACTGGAGACGGTGGTTGGGCTGAAAATCCAGAAACACTCCACCCAGTCAGGTCCAAGACAGTCACAATAAACCTAACATGATGAATTCAGTGTTGACTGTCAGGAACAGAGCCGCAGCAGACAGAGTCAGAGACAGCTCTGCCCTCTCCTCCCTCCCACAGTAAACCACTGACATGTACACACACTTCATATACTGCAGTCCATAACATCAAGTGGAAGTTGCAGGATTTCTGCTGGAGTTGAAAAATCCTAAATCAGTGCTTTTTAAGACATTTAAGACGTTAAGAAGTAAAAATGAGGACTCAACAATGACTAAATGGATAAGTTTAGGTCACAAGTGTCAAACTCCGGTCCTCGAAGGCCGCCGTCCTGAAGCTTTTCCACGTGTCCCTGCTGCAGCACACCTGAACACCATCAGCAGGTCATTAGATAGACTCTGTAGAGCCTGACTGCATGCTCAGGTGGCTATTCAGCCATTTGATTCATGTTACAGCAGCTCATGAGTGAATGAACACGGTGCAATAAAAGTACTTTTTTTCAAACACCTTTACTTACATTTATGTAAATTTACATGAGCAGGTTGGGGGCTGCCACCTCAGCATGCAGTCACACGCTACAGTCCTGCTAATGACCTGCTAATGTTATTCAGCTGTGTTGCAGCAGGGACACATCTAAAGGTTTCAGGACGCCGGGCCTCCTGCCTGGAGCTTGACACGCCCGGCTTTGGTCAAGAACAGCTGAACACGCAGAAATCTGAACAGCACAGTTTTAATAAAGAGAAACTTTGAATTTTGGCCCTTGGTCCTGGTTCTCCCAGAGTTCTTCCTGTTTGCTTTTCACCCCAGAACATCACATCTTTACACAGAACCTGCTTATGGACCAATTATTCCATTTCGATATGAGCAAGCACTCCCTCACATTAAAACTAGTGCAAAACAAGCAAAACAAGTGACATGGAATCTCTGTTGTTCTATGAAACAAGAAGGTGTGAACGTCTTGTTTCCTCTCAGACTGTTTGAATAACAATGTGCCAAATGGTTATTATGGAAAGTTTGACCAGCGAGGGCCAAAAATGACTTCGTTCCACAGCTTCAGCCGAAGCGCCTGACCTGAAACCGCAGGTGTTAATGCTGCACTGCTGCAGGTTGAATGGATAATTGCATGTGTGAGGAGGTCAACATGTATTTGTAATAAAGTGCCCAGTGAGTGCATTTCTCTGGGTAAGCAGTGGAAAGCAGACTACAGGGACTACAAAGGATGCGTGACTGTTTTGAACAGATAGATATGGGTTCTGTGTTTCTATTAAAACGTCCTTTAACGCAGACCTCTGTCTCTGAGTCGGCGCACTTCGTCAGATGTCAGTCCTACCTACGAACAGCTGGCTGCTGAGCCGTAAGCGGAGGTGTCCGTCAGCAGGAGCCTCCAGGAAGCGGAGGGGCAGCTGGTCGACCTGCACGGAGGCTTCCTTGGCGTTGCGTTCTGCCCTCACGTAGTGCCACTGCCTGTCATTGAGAGGGACGTGGGACTTCACGGACAGGACCGCAGGACCATTTCCCACATCAAAGGAGAACGTCACCACAGAGGGAGCTGGGAGGCACACACACACACAAACATGACATTCAGGTCAGACTGAATGCGATATTAGGCTTTTTATGTTCTTCTCCTGCCTTTCTGATGCAATCTGATACAATGCTGCTGGGAAAACCTGATGACCTGCATAGATTTATGAGGGGGCTCAGCTGACAGCTCGTCAATATTTCCCAATGTCTCTGCTGCTGCATTCATACATAATGGCCCCAAATATCCTCACGATTCCTCCTGATAGGATGTGAACGAAACACACCGCCTTACATTTAACTAATTACACAGCGCTGCTTGAACCTGATTTATTTCTTTTATTTTCACACTAAATTCAACAGTTAATCCGACCGATTCCTGCTCCGTCCCCAATCCAGTGAATTCATCAGGCGTCACTACAGCGCTCATAAAGAGAGGGCGTTTGTGACAGCATGACATCACTGTTGAGTGTGTCATTAGGATTACATCATTCAGTGGAGTCCTCACACAATGCTGCTCTGGGAAATTAAACTGTCAACAAGAGCCAACATTTCACGAGGCTTCAGGAGGTGATGCCTGCTGCGTAACCACAGTAACCATTTCTAAAAAATACGAAGTAGGTAATAGAATGTTAACAAGTTGGTCATTTCACAAATTAAATGATTTTACATTTCTAACAAGTCACAATTTTCTAAATCATTAGCAGTTTGCTATAGTTTAATTTTCTAAATGATCGACTTACTGCGACTACGCAGAAATGAGGCGTTAGCTGTTTACTAATGGACGCAGATTACTAATCAAACTATTCCAGTAATTAGTTTTCTGCTTCTGTTTTTGGTCACATTTATGGCTTTCCTCTAGTTTCCCTTCTATTAACTGTCGCCCATCTGTTACATCTTAAAATGAAAACATGGTCTGTGGGCCTCTTCTGGACCCTGGAGCCATAGTTTGCCCACTTGTATTGACTCATCACACAGCGCTTCATCCTCTCACTGTGATGTACAGTCACATTTTAACCACTGACCACTGCTCATAACACTGAACAGTGAGGCGTGACTTCCCAACCCTACAGGTGTCACCACAGCGGTGCGTCTGTGATAATAACCTGCAGCTCTGTGTCTGTAATAAACGGTCATGTAGTGTTGTTACAATGTAATGTCTACAAATGCAAACAGCAGAATTAATTTGATTATGAAAAGAGAACACATTCATAACAATTATGCATGCATCCATGTGTATATGTACACAGGCATATATGCCCAAGTGTGTACCGGTGTGTGTGTGTGTGTGTGTGTGCATATTGTATAGACATTTGTATAAAATATTTGTAATCTTATTTTACCTCATTTATCTGAACTCTTGTGTTTGATTACACCGTCCCTCCCTTCGGCCGACACTTGACGTCTTATAAACGTGCTACACAAATAAAGCTGACTTGACTCCCAGTGTTATTTTGGAAAAAAACGTAAGCATGCATCAGCTAACTAAAATATATCAAAAGCATGTCACATGTGTCAGAAAATGACATCATGTTATTCGTCTGATTTATTCCACCGTCTAAAAGTTGTTTTCTCTCCTTCAGTAAGTTTAAAACCATAAAAGCAGATCAAATGCAATCATCCAGCCAATCTGAGCTGTCCTTATACAGCACACTGAGTTAAAGGCAACAGCAAACTTGGCCTTAACTTAAAAATGGAGCTTTAATGTATTACCGAAATATTTCCCACTTATTACCAAACTGCTCTTATTTGCAGCTACTCTTTCTTCTAGTTTGTGTGTACGCCTCTCACATTGTCGACACAACGTGCACTCACAGCTAAGCTCAACTCTGATGAAGTCCTTGAGGCCCTGGTTCTCCAGAAACACTCCAGAAGGAGCGCTGGTCTTGAAGTAAAAGGAGATGTCAGAAGCCAGCTCTGCCTGCAGGGTGGGGAAGTAAAGGTAGGACGACTCCTGGTAGAACGAGGCTGCGTTCCATATAGACCCTGGAAGTTCAGGAGGAAGTGAAAAGGATGTGAAGATGACGTACAAAACAGAGATGCACTGAAGGGAGCATCTATCAGGCGAGCCTCGTTCGTCAAACGCTGTCACGTTGCATCTGGAGGATGCTTTTGTTCATGGATGTAAAACCTGTGACTTGTGTGCTGTGTTATTTCCACCAGGCAGCAGGTTTTCAGTAAACTGGAGCACATAAAACAAGTCAATAACTCTTGTTAGCGGAGTTCATTGCTACGTGATGCTACCCTGTTGAAATTCTAAGATCAAAAATTCCTGTGAAAGAAAACCAGTTTCTTTTAAAAGACGCTTACTTTGGCTCTGCAGAGAAAATCCAATTGAAAAGCAAATAATCCGAGATATCCGTGCAGAATCTGTACATATACAGCAACCACACATGGCACACATTAGGAATAATGTCTCACAATAAAAACAGGTGACATCACAGGCCCATCTTCTAAATAATTTAAACATTACATGCATTATGCATAATCAGCCAGACTTTTGATGTGTTTAAGCAGCTTTGATAGCTCCTATTAGACTTAAAATAGATTTTTTGGGGGGGGATGGAGAAGCTGGGACTGTTAAAATAATAAGACAAGTAGCACAAAATAAAACCCTGGCCCTCTGCAATACCGACAGATATTTAGTAAAAATGAAACTGAAATTTCCTCTCTGTGATGCTGCCTGCACCTCGGCTCGACAGATGAGGGTTTAACTGTCTATCCAGCCACAAACATAAAAGCAGGAGTCGGAAAAGACATTGTGTGAACATTTTGTGTCTCTAATCAGCCTCCATCTGCAGCCAAATCTGGAACAATAGCTTCAACAGTGAGGTGATCACCTACTGTCTCCATAACAACGCAGAGGGCCGATGTGGTAGACAGCCTGTGAGCCCATTCTGTCGGTGTCTCCGATCACTATTTGGCTCACTGGTAGGTGGTCTTTGTAGGAGAGGACTCCTGTGTCATTAGCCCTGTGACAGAGCAAAACAAAGAATGAGATAAATAGTAATACACAAATCCTCAGGGGCTGGATTCTTTTATGGGGGTCCGGATAAAGGCCGACTTTCCTCTCCGTTAGCACAGAGCGCGCGGTAAACACCCCATAAAGGGAACAATCTATCACAGTGCACACATTTGCCTGTGAAAACATGCAAACCGAGCAGAAACCAGGAAGGCTTTGGAGTGGATTAACACACCGTAAACAAAGCCATTGAGAATGTTTAAACTCCAACACAGCCTTTGTTTCTTCATTCATGGCTCAGAAATGATGATGAGTTTAATCAAAAGTGAAATATTATGTATGAGCTGTAATTAATCATTTTGGATTAAACTGTGCTATATGAAATTGTCAAAGGCATTTTCACACAATCCAAAACAGATAATGAGGTGCAGAAATTGGAGTGTGAAAATGACATTGAACACTGTATGATCTACTCTTTTCATTTTTAGGAGACACATTTTGAATAAACGCAGAGGAGAAAATACTGGAGCGGGAGCTGCTCGTGCTGTTAGCGTTCCCTCTGGAAGGAGCAGAGCAGCTAATCGGTACGGCGACTCGTTAGTCACATGCTCTGTTGTCTCAGTTCATGGTTTAGAGGCTGTAGCTCAGGTGGTAGAGCAGGTCAGCTACTGATCGCAAGGTTGGTGGTTTGGTGGCTCACTCCAGCCTGCATGCCAAATATCATTATGCAAGATACTAACTCCGTGTTGCTCTGCGATGCATCCATCAGAGCGTGAATGTGTATGAATGTTAGCTAAACAGCACTAACGTATAGAAGAAAGTGCTTGTGTGATTGGGTGGATGTGGCATGTTGTATAGAGTGCTTTGAGCACTCCGGGAGAAAAGAACATTGTTTTATTCAAACTGTTGTGTCCTTCTGTTTCTTTTACATGGCTGTGGTCTCACATTAGGGACATAGTGTGGATCAGATTGTTACTAGCTCCTACAAAAAAAGTAGGTTCTTTGTAAAACCTGTAGAGCTGAAATCGGTTAAAGAGACAACATATCGAATGTTAAAAGTTAGATTTAAACCCGAACAAGTTGAGAAACGCGCAATAAGAAAATAAATGTTGTATGATGCTACCACTGCAGAGGCTGCTAGAAATAAAGATGGGCAGCTTTTCAGCAGTCTGTGAAATACTGCAAATAATTCAGCGCTACATGAAAAAAATGCAGAGAATATATGAATGTCATCATATTGATACACAATGGACAGGGCCAGAAAACCAGTATCACATGCTGTGGTCTTCAACCCTGCATTAAGAATAGACACTGACAAAATCACTGCATGGACTCAGGAAGGCTTAGTGCCACTGTAGATAAATGCATTTCATCGTCCAGCTTTACCAAACAAAACACACAAACTAGTTCCAGAAATAATTCTGCCTTCAGATCATTTAAGAAAGAATGAGGTGATAATAAATGAGAAGTCATGGATGTGGCATCCACTGGATTAGAGAAGAGGGACCATCTGGCTTTAAGTGATGACCTATGAACCCTGCTTCCAGGTCCAGATTATGCTGAGTTTATTAAAGCTGTTGCAGTTGCATTTGTCCCTAACCATCAGGAACCCTCATGTTATCGGGTGGAAAAAAGTTAGCATTCATCCTCCAGCTTCACTGTTTATGTTATGCTAACATAGCTGTGTGGCTAGTGATCACGTAGCACATCATTATATACCAGCTAGTCTAACTTCAGTAACCCTACAAACGTCACTGCTGTTTAGTTTTCTGTCTTCATTTATGTTGAAGTCATAGCAGAGCTGTAAGTTTGAATGTGTTCATAAATCTCTCAGTCAGAACATGCTATATCATGTTTAGGTGGAAACTAGCGTGCTAACTTCCTGCTAACTTTTAACTCTGTTAAATTTAATAAATCCTGTTTTCATGGATTTTAAACTTATTTGTTCCACCTGGTAAAGCAGCAACGCTGATCGTTTTATTAAAGATGAAAGAATTTAGACAGTTTTTAGCTCTCAGTGATGCTGCAGTGTTCGTTTGACTTTGGGACCTGAAGCTGAGTGTGGACGTGGAAACAACCAGTGACGTCAGACTTAAAGATCAGATTAAACCATCTAGCGTCTTTAATTATACAAAATGACATAATCCTGTAAAAACTAAGATTCACTAACTTGTAGAATGAACCTTGGCAGTTTGAACTTGCACTGAACATTTTTTGTATGACTTCATCAGTTAGTATGATCAGTTATACCTTCATCGGTGTTTGTGTGGATTCAATTATGCACAGCTCTCTTAAGGTCCTGATAAACCATTTCAGTCAGGTTGAGGTCTGAATGACCGGGCCACTGTAACACTTTAATTGTTGATTGTTTGTGACACTGTGTTAACACACAGCCCAGGAAGCTGAGGTGGCCACACCTGCTGACGAGCAATACATCATTAGCAGCAACTACAGCAGCTACTTCTAGTTCCTATTGAAGCAGTAAGGCTGTACTTCTGTGAATACTCTCTGTTTCATATTGCCGTATATACAAGTTTTCTCTCGATGACAACGTCTACAAGAAAGTCTGACTGAAAACACACACACGCACACACACACTATTCCAGCTGTAGTGAAAGGCTCTTGGAGTTAGACTGGCCTGTCCTTGATCAGAAAACCAGGAAAGGTCAAAAAGCTTTCAAACCCAGAGCAGTGAAACACATTCACAGTGTGGGTCAAAAACAAGCGATGATGCAAAAGGATGTAAAGATGAAAAACAGAACTCCTCAGTTTCTAAATCTAGAATGCTGCACTGGGCTCCTTTACATCGGCGTGAGGTTTAAATGATTCATCATCATTTTTGATTGAGTTAGCATTAACTTTTGGTAGCTGTTTAAAAGTGAATTTAATGTTTGCAGTTTTGAGTTCGTCTACAGTATACAGAGTGGTGTTTATAATACTGATAAAAGCAGACATGTCTGCACTGTCTGTACCATGTGTCTGTATCAGCATCACAGTTGCAGAAGTAGTTCATGTCAATGCAGTTCTCCTCCAGGCTGCAGGAGCACTGCTGCACTCCAGGCAGGAAGCCTCCCCAGTAGCTCCTCTTTTCTCCTTCCCGGTCCAGCCACCAAGAAAGCGGACTGCCATCTGCAACAAAACCACAGTCAGCAACCCGCTGCAAAGGCCTAACACAGTGAAAAGGACTCACACAGTACAGCAAATAAAATATAAAACCACTGACTTTAAAAAAAACAAACAAACATGAAACCAAAGGCAGTTCCTTCATTGTACAAAGACACCATAGACAAGAAGTCTAAAATTAAATAAAACAAGATATAATCATTATTATTATTTTAAATGCTCTGATGATATAAATGATATAAACACTGAAATGAAGACACACTATCTGAAATGTGCTAGGAATCTACTAAAAAACCAAAAACGTAACTAAACAGTGGGCCAGCTTCAATCACCTGTCATGGAGTGTGACCCTGCACTACAAACAGGCCAGCTGGCATGGAGAAGCCCATTAAGCCACATGTCACAATGCATAATCAGTGTTACACGCTGTGGGCTCTCATCCTACCCAGCATACATTATAGATGTATGTATGGATACATGTCACAATGGTGACAAAGGGGTCAGAGGCAGCGACCGTGACCCCTCCCTCGCTGTCAGCGTGGAATTCACTTTAACATCATCCATCACTTTGGAAAAACTGGTGACACAAATGTTAATTGTATGCATAAGTGAGGGGCTGCAGGAAGACTGCAATAACAATAAGTATGCACCAACATTTGCATTATAAAGGATGGAAATAATCCACATCTTTGCCCGTGTGTTCATCACACTCATCTCTCACTGTCCACGGCCCATTTAAAATAGTACTGAGACATCAAACAGCTACACAGGCGAGAACAGGCTACAATCAATACATCCTGCAGGAGAGGTCACTCTAATCACTTCCTTTAATTGGCTGAATACTGACAGAAAAAAAAAGTGTCTCCTGTGTCCTTTACTTAAATTATTATCAGCCAACTGTGGCATAAAACTGTAGAGACGCACAAAGAGGGGGTGCTGATTATTGATACCGCTCCAGTTTTATGATGACAGTAAAATCTGAGACACTTAAAATAAGCTGCATTACTGCAAAACAGCTCAGTTTGGCTCTTCAAACAACACATTTCTTATTTTTACAGTCAAAATGATGAAACTCGTGATTTCATTACAATACAGCACAAATAATGTTCAGAGCCAGAAATAACCTGTCCCCAGTTAATGTCACCCCAGAGTCTTTGTACCCACAGAGTTTGAGGGGAGCTACTAGGAAAAGTTGGTGTGTGTGAGTGTCTGTGTGTGTGTGTGTGTGTGTGTGTGTGTGTGTCTGTGTGTGTGTGGAATGGGTTAGGAGCTCAGAACAAGCAACGTACAAATCGTCACACATTTAAATGAGTGTGGATGTTTTTTCATGCAGGGACGAGGGGCAGCATGAAGCTGTTAACCATACTACGCTGAGCTATGAATATGTGAGGGAGGGGGGTACATGAGTATTACATGAGTAATTTTGCATTGTTGCACTGGAACATTAGGATTTGTGGTTTGAAACTGTTTTTCTGACTTTACCTCAAATTAAAAATCACTTACCATGAAAAAAAAAAATCAACAGAAACAAATTGTCCTTAAATAAACATTTACTTCAAGGTTTAACTATAGTCTGAGTAAAACTAATAGTATTTATTTTTTTTTTACATTGGTTCATATTTTCAGTGTGTATCTCTGCTCTAGAAATGAGAAATAAACGATGTAGTGAACGAGTGAACGAGTGAAAGCTAAAGCGAGGCCCACAGCTCAGGTCAGATCGGCCGGGATCGTTCACCTCCTGTACTCATCGCTCAGCAGCAGTGAAGCACACACACTGAAAGCAGAGCTTGGGTGATACTGCGTTTTGCAGTAGATGCAGATTTTAAGATAAAAAAATTCAATACACCGACCTCTGTCACTGTAATTTGTAAACTACTGAAAAGGACAACTCCTATGTCCAAATGCTTGAACCCTGGCGCACTAGATTGCTGCTCTCTATAGCTGCAGCCTGAAAAGGCTTCAAGTTTTGGCACCTTAACCATTTTGTTTTGTTGTACTACCAAATTCTCTAAAAGGTCAACTTCTCAATTACTCTGCATTAAATTCAAGACAAGCACACAACCTATTTAATTTCTATTTAAACTTAGGTCTCAAGTCTGTCCTCTAGTTAAAATAATAAGAGAACAAAACCACCTCCATCCATATCTATTCATCTACGTTTGCATCTTCAGTTACCTTTTAAAGAAACGTCCTGTTTGGACGACACATACAAACAAAGCTTCTGCTGTTACAGCTCAAATCGATCATCGTTGTTTTAAGCCTGAACATTTGGGCCACATGTTTGACACACAGGCCTTTTCCTCTCCCCCTGTGCTAGCTGCGTTAGCTCCATCCTGTTAGGATCAGTATGGATGGAGGACTTTTCCATCCTGTAGAGTAGCATTACAGCAGTGCTGACAGGAGCACTGGAATCAAAGGGTGATGACATCATTTTAATTCATTTGTTTTTCTGCATAATGAAAAAGATTTTCCTTTTTGGAAAATCTAAGACAGCATACATCCCAATATAAAGTTAAGTGTGATGGTGCAATAACTAACAAAATCCAACTCAGCCAGTTTGGACTTGGTGCTCTTCTCTATGTTCTAAGAAGCACTTTAGCAGCTCTAATAAGAAGCTGTCTGATGTAAATTCCAGGGTACGTTCATACAGCACGTATCTAAGCAAAATCTTACTAGATGAAAAAGAAAATGTGAAAAGAACAAAGAAGACTGCAGAATAGGACATCAAAAAGACAAGTAATTAAAGTGCTGTTGTGAATGTTTAATATTAATTCACTGTCACGTTAAAAGCCACAGTTGCCTCAAAGCAAACTGAGTTCATTATGAGTATTTAATAAGGAAAAAACAACATGTTTAAAATGCAAATCACAGCCCAGCTGAATCATCTCAGTACAAGGACATTACATGAGTGAACATCTGTGTTGTTGGACTGGCAGGACTGATGGCAGTCAGAGGACGTGCTACAACTGGAGGTGAACTTCAGATGTTTTTGGCACGCGCTGCACCAGAAAGCCCAGCGGACCTTTGAGCAGCTACTGCTGTTGTTCTGTTTTCTGGTGAATTAGCACGATGAGTGGCGTCTCGTCTGAGAACCATTTGCATATTGTGTTGAGTAACACTGTGGGTAAAAGGGATACTGTTTATACCTACACGCTCAGAGAAGCGAATTACAAAAAGACATTTGACCTTTTTTCCACGGGAGATACGAGCGACCAAACAACAAAGACAGCCATTACAAAATTCAGCCTGTTTCTTCAAGTGTTCACGCAGCTAGAAAATGCGCTGTTTTCACTCTTTTTGATGTCTGGGGTGATAATGAACTCGTTTGTTTGCGCACACATGCTACCCAGGGAACAGCAGAATCTGGGACTTCATGAATCTTTCATGATTTAAGCGCGAGTGCTCGCATGTTGGAGCACCATAGGTGCCAGAGCTTTGAGATGAACGTACACAGAAAGATGGCACACAGCCTTTCAGGTTATTGTTAAAGTGGAGGGGATGTCGAAGGGGCAGCAGCTACCGCCGTGGCACGGGGCTGACTGTCACTTCACAATGCAACACTGCAAAAACACAACATGGTGACTTTGGCCCCGTGCAGCGACTGCTAGGTTTGGATGAGACCACTCAGTCCCACAGCGGGAGGGAGCCAGGCGTGGGGTCAGCAAGCAAATGCATGTAAGAGCTTGTTCCTGGTAAATACGTTTGTCCCGTATTTATTTCTATTGTGCTGAAAGAAAACAGCGACACACTTCTTACGCCTGCTGTTGCTCTCTGTGTTTCAGTATAGGCTCAGTTCAGCTGTTCTCTGTGAAGCGCTACTCGCCGGTGAAGCTGGTGACTTTAGAAATGAGGAACTGGACATTTGTCGGGACAGCAGCTGACCTTTTGTGTTGAAAAGACGGGACTTCCTGCAGTTGTAAACCACTTCCTGCTGGCACTGTTCCGACCCCGATACGATGGCGCGTAGTTGTTCGGCCGAAGCGCTGTAGTTGAAAATCATGACGTGAGGTTTCTGGAGGGATGAGGTCTGAACCGTGACCGGAGCCGTGCTGTTGTGGGACAACACGGTCCACACCTTCTTCTCTGTAAGACACAGGTTTCTGTGTTACTGTGACGCCAACACAAGGACCGCCTCCATCAAGATCTCAGCCACAGTGTGTCTGTGTGCAACACAAGGTCAGCTTTAAAAGCTCTACGCATCAATGTGACTGAGACCAAACTGCAAATATCCTTTCAGCTTTTAAGACTCTGCTACAGTATATATGAAATACAATAACAGGCACTCCAAACACAGCCTAACCAGAACACTTATGTATGAACCAAGAACAGCTTTTTGGGAAAACATTTTTAAATGATTACATTTTGTCTCCTGATTGGTAAAACAAAGAAACTAATGACTTATATTTCTCATTGAAGCGACTGCTGCTGTGATTTGGTGTCATTTTATTGGTCCTTTATTTATCCAGCTAAACTCTCATTTCCAATCGAGAGCGGCATCATGGCAACAACAGTCAAAACACATGTACCACATAAGTAACAGAACATTTAGGTTTAGTCATGCAGTCGAGATATTTATCTGTTCTACCGCGCGTGGCCAAAGGCTCTGGATTTATATCCACATATGAACAGAGAATATTTTGTATAAAATCAGACGACTGTGTCCTCGTTTCATCCACACTCACTTCATGATTATTCTCATCAGGTTGCCAGGCTCACAGTTATTTACATCTCTAATGGATTCCTTAATTGAGGTCAAGTTGAGACATATTTGCCGCAGAACGATTGAGATTTTCAAGGAGAGGACTGAAAAAACAAAATGCTGGACGAGAGCAGCAGAGAACACCGCGTTCGACCTGTAATGTCATCACTGGTACATTAACCTTGCGAGGGACAAAGCAGCTGGGAAAGTTGTGACAGCCAGGTGACGAGCACCGCCTCCAGAGTGTCAGAACTCAATATGTTTTGTCCTGTGTGTCATGCAGACTGTGGATCAGCTCGTGTCCCTCTGCCTGTCTGTCAAAAGTCACATCTCAGGTGACACAGAGCATATTGTGTTTGTGCCATCAAAGACCTTTCCGGCTCGTCTGCCGGGCGATGTATCCCAAATGAAAACACCCACGCTGGTGACATCAGCTCCTGCTCAAAACCCTAACTCCCACCCTGGCTGTGCCTCTGTAAGTCCAACCCAGTGCCACGCCATCAGTATGGATATCTGTGCTGCCGAGGGCCACGTTTATAATTATTTTATCGACTCCTCTGCCTTCACGTAACTTTCCTCGTCTCTCTAAGAGCAACAGATAAACGCTGGGACTGGGGATTTCAGAAATCAATGGGCAAATTTCTGTGAAAATTAATGTAGATATTCCTGTTTGCAGTATGTGGAGTACTCCTAGTACTCAGAGTGGTGACTTTGAGCCAGGATCAGGTCAAAACCAAAACTTTTACCCGAGAAATGTGCAGCTTGAGGCATTCCTTCAAAGTACACTTTAAATGTTTTCATTACTAGCCTACATACATACAAACCATTCTGCTACTGCCACCCTGTCAGGAAATGCACTGTGCACACTAATGCTCCCCAGGGGATTAACCCTTTTTGACGTTAATGACCGCATGCCTCTGGAGCCCACTGGGAGGGGCTTAACATCTATAAGCCTGTCAAGTTGGAAGGTACGCAGCAAAGGACCACAGGTCAGACTTGAACCCCGGCACCTTT